>JBBDGP010001260.1:1025000-1150000 GCA_037952835.1 Lithobates septentrionalis | reverse complement strand
TATAGTATACAACAAGTGCAAGTTGTGCCAATTAAACATCAATAGAAAAAAAACAGTCAAGTGCGATGAACACTAATGTATTAGTCCATGAAAAATGAATCAAATAGACCAAACATAGCTAAAACACAAAAATTTATGAAATATTGTGGAAAAAAGAAAGTTCGTGAATCGTGATATCCAGATGGGAAACATTCAATACGAGCCCCAAGTCTGAACTTTCACCGTCAGTGCTGCCCCTCACCTGAGAGTAAAAAGTGGAGGCTTACCAGACAGCCTGCGACCACCCTTATTCAGGGGGGATCAATACAGGCTTAGTTGATCAATCAGGAGACACAGGAACATTGTTGGGATCTCTTTAACTTCCTTCCAAAATAACCGGTCAGTGATGGTAAAGAGCACCTAAACGGCGCATTCCCGGGAGACCGTCACTGTTACACTACAAAGTGATTCTCTGTAATGTCAGGTTGGCAGTGGAAAGATTCTCTTCATCTTTTTCAGAGTTAGCAGGTAGTACACAGTCTTTGTGGCCAGGAATTCCTCTCTACCTGGTCCTGAAGCGGAAATGCTGAGAGGGCTCTCCTTGCGGCTGCGTGCTTACTGTTCTCTATGTGCCCTCATATCGGGATTATAGTGTTCAGCTGCAGGATAATTTTCAGTTTTCTCATTAATAGTTTTTCCACGTACTCACGCACCTAACGCAATTTTGTTTTCTTTTTTACTTTATATATATATATATATATACATAATGTATGCGTGCCTTTTTTGTGTTACTTTTACTTCCTTTTTCTTTCACGTAAAACTGAGGTTTTGTTGCCTGTGACTAAACATGCTTTTCAGTTTAAATTCCATATGTTGTTGTAGAACGCCCTCTAGTGGTACAATCATAGTAAACACACACACTTTTAAAGTGTAACTAAAGCCAAAACTTTTTTTCCGTTTGGTTTTGAATAGCTGACACCTGTCAACCCTTATTGCTGTCTGTGCCCCTATTGGGGAGATTCACCCTCTCTATTTGTCCTGTTTACTGTTATCATTGAAAATAGAAGAAAATCCCAAACTTGGGTTGTTAACAGAACAGTAAAGCTGGCCACACATGGATTGAAATCTGGCTGGTTCAGCAGAAACTGGGCAAAATTTCGATCCATGTTTCGGCAGGCTGCTTGCATAGAAGTAAATCTACTGATCGACTTCTGTACAACCAGCCTATCGTGTTTTTCCCAATCTATAGCCGGTGGCATTGATCTATGTAATCTGATGGCAGGAAAGCCTCCCCACTGTCAGAATACACTGACACAACAGAGGCATTTCTCCATCCACACTGAATGTGTGGATGGAGTAATTGGATCATTCTTCTTTTTTTTTATTCCGCTCAACCCGCTGGTTCAATAAAAAAAAAAAAAAAAGAATGATGTATGGGCTTCCTAATAGAGGGGAAATCTTCTAATGGGGACAATAGGTCTGATGACACCCTCACTTTTGGAGGGATTTCCTCTCACTTCCTGTTTTGGCTATTGGACAGGAAGTGAGGGGAAATTTCCTCAATGGGGAAAAACAATAATGGAGATAATAACCCTCCTTTACCAGAATGATAAAAAAGTTTTGTCTTTAGTTGCACTTTAAGATTACCATACAACAGTATGAGGCAGTATAAAGGGCTTAAGCCCTTGGCACTTTTATATATACTAGACAAATATGGACCTGCAATAAGAGACACAAGATATTACAGAAAGTATAATACTATGTTAGTCTGTCTTCCTAATCCTTGCCTCACTACCTAATAACTCATTGACCTAAAACAATTAAACAAAATGGTAGTACAGATTTTAGTGGCTGTATATTTGAACCTTTTTGCATCCAGCTTATTTTTCATAAGTTCCTGTGGGCTCCTTCCCTCATCCCTAAAATAAACCGCTAGAATAATGGACTTCTCACCAAACTAGCCTGTAGGTTGAATGTGTAGAAATGTTGTATAAACCTTGTAGGTGAGAACTGTTGTGAGTATTTTCTACATTTCACACATCTTTTTTTCGATGTACAGGGAGCAGATACTACGAGTAAAAGAAGATGAAAATGTCCCATTTCTTCTGGTCGGTAATAAATCAGATCTGGAGGATAAAAGACAGGTCTCTGTGGAAGAAGCAAAGAGCAGAGCTGATCAGTGGAATGTTAACTACGTAGAAACTTCAGCAAAGACACGAGCCAATGTTGATAAGGTAAATAATCATATGTATCTGCACATCTGTATTTTCTGTACAAGACATCAGTATAACTAACTTGTTGTGACAACAGAATGTGCTGATCAAAAGTCCTGACATCACTTTTCTGCATACTTCAATTTTTTGGGGGATTCCATGCCCTTATTTAGAACATATCTCAATATTATAAACAAGGGGTTTGCAACCAACAGCAATCGAGGGGTATCGCTCATTATCAGAACTAAATGCTAAATTCCAGGTTTATAGTCCCTATAAGCCCAAATAAACTATTTTCTACACTAACAGGTGCACTGTCAGCATGCAAAAAGAGTACCTTGTAACAGAGTTTTGGCTGAAGTTAACAACATTTTTCTCCATGGTTTTGGGTCTGGCTGAGCCATTTTCTTTAACAGTACCACTCCACTTTAAGGCCTCATGCACACTTGGGCTCAAAAACGCCTGTTTTACAGGCATTTGACCTTTTTTTTTAATATATTTTTTTTCTGCCTCTAAATGCCCCTCCATGTTATCCTGTGTACCCATACACAAATAGACAGAAAAAAAATCACTCGTGCATTCAAGATAAGAGCATTTTGGCTGAACAAACACCAAAATGCGCCTAACACTTGAGTATTTATTTTTTCATTTTTTGCACACATCTAAAAATGTGAATTTTTGGCCATAAAATTACATTATGTATTTTTTCAAAGTAGAGGCCCTGTAGAATACTGTGATAGATGCAATTGTTTTTATATTGCACGGTATTTGTGCAGCTGTAAGGGCACATTCACACTGCCAGCACCCGGGCATCGGTGGTAAAGCACCGCTATTTTTAGCGGCGCTTTACCTTTGTTTTAGCGCCGCTATTTGGCCGCTAGCGGGGGCGCTTTTAACCCCCGCTAGCGGCTGAAAAAGAGTTAAAACCGCAGGCAAATCGCCGCTGCCCATTGATTTTAAATGGGAAGGGGCGTTTTAGGAGCGGTGTATTCACTGCTCCTACAGTGCTGCAAAGAAGCTGCTTGTAGGACTTTTTGTGACACCCTGCCAGCACAGCACCCCAGTGTGAAAGCACTCGGGCTTTCACACTGGGATTGCAGCTGAAGCTTTTTTCAGGCGCTATTTTTAGCAGTAAAGTGCCTGAAAAACGCCTCCAGTGTGAAAGGGATCTTAATCAAATGCATATTTTCAAGTAAAAAATATAATAAAATTAATTTTAGTGCAAAATAGAATTACCCTTTTTTAGTAAAATACAAAATATAGGGTTGCATCAAGTAAATAGATACCACACATGTCAAGTATTAAAGTTGCATTCGCCCGTGATATCACGGAAAACCACGATACTCAAAAATCTCCACGGCATATACTAATAGTAAGGTGATACGCCCGTGCTATAAAACCTAAAAGTAATTATTAAATTGTGGAAATAATAAATAACAAACTTCAGAGCTGCTGCGATGGTGAGAGTCTAATATAACCTAAGTGATTAAATAGCAAAGGATTAAGCGCTGCTCTTACATATACTCCAAAAGCAATGCGTTCAAAATAAATACATTTAAACAATTCATAAATCCTCCATACAAAAAAAGTGATAAAATCTTTCTACAAAAAAGTGACTAGTACAAAAGAAATGTCTCTACCAACAAACTTAATTAATAAAGTACATTGTGCAGATCAAAGTTCTTGTGCAGAAATATTTCTTAAAGCGGAGTTCCGCTGAAAATATTTTTTTTAAAAGTCAGCAGCTACAAATACTGCAGCTGCTGACTTTTACAATATGGACACTTACCTGTCCAGGGCGCCCCTGATGTCCTAACCTGAAGCTGATCTGTCCCTCGGCTCTCGGGTGGAGGCGCCGCCATCTTCGGTAAGGGAATCAGGAAGTGAAGCCTTGTGGCTTCACAGCCTGGTTCCCTACTCCGCATGCGCAAGTCGCGCTGCGTATCCTCACTGGTCCCTGCTGCCTTCTGGGACCTGTGTGTCTCCCAGAAGACAGCGGGAGGGGGGGAAGGAGGGGCCGGACATGGCGTAGATCACTGCGGAACCTGCGGCAATCTATGCTCGGAAGTGGGAGCAAATACCTGGATTAGACAGGTATCCGTCCCCCCCCCCCCCCCATTGTCATCGCCCCACCCCCAAAAGGTGCCAAATATGACACTGGAGGGGGGGGGGGGGGAATCCCATCAGCGGAAGTTCCATTTTTGGGTGGAACTCCACTTTAAGGTGCAGATTCCAATCAGTTGTGCTTCCCGCCTGCACTCCCCACTGACCAACTCTGAGTCAAGGTAGCATGTCTGTGTCAATATCCTGGTAAAGGATGGATCGCCTTTTGCTTCTCTTGTCTCCTTCAATATTTAGATCAGTTGCAGTGTAATATGTCATGAACAATCAAGAAATCTCCATAGTGCAGTACCATTACGACTTTATTTTAAAAAAAAAAAAACATTTAAAACGATTACACTCACAATAATAGCTTAAATTGTAAGCATGTAATCTAAAATCGGATCGCTACACTGGTGTGCGTTCCAAATGCCGGAATTACGTCACTGTTCGTCCCTGCTTGATGCATTTCGCCCTTTCCACTGGGTGTCTTCAAGTAAATGGATATCACACATGTGTAGTCTTAAAATTACGTGTGCCCGTGATATCACGAAAAGCGATGATGCTCAAAAATCTCAGTTGGTGACACTTTAAAAGCCTTACTGCTCATGAGCTTCGAGTTAACTGTGAGCTATGATGCTAGAATTATTGCTAACACTTAAACGTTCCTGGCAACAGCAGGTTACGTTTAACTATTTATTTATTTAATTTAATTAATTTAATTTAATTTAATTTATTTAATTTAGTACATTTTTGTATAATTGTTTTTTTTTCACTTTTTTTTCTATTGCTATCACAAGGGGTTAACAAATCACACCTTGTACCGCAAACCACAACGCAAGCAGTACCAAATTAAAGTGCAAATGCTATGCATACACCATAAACTTTGAATACCAAAAACAAACAAATCATAAGATCATGAAAAAGTCCAATGTGAACTGAAAAGCAAGTAGCTAGTGAAAGTTCTTATTGGGACTTCAGAACAGTCCCAAACACAATTTTTTTTCCAAAAGTGCAGAAATATTCTAAAGTGCTATAGCAGTGATTGTCAATGTATAATGTACAGGGGGCATCAGCTGTATGCAACAAAGGGCTACAAATTATGTTCATTATATGTTGAGCTACAGAAGAATGGCAAAAACTTCAGACATACTAGGGAAGTGTCCAGCATCTGACTAAAATCCTGGTGTAGAAGACAGTCTGATGCCCTGTACACAGGACCGGTTTTGCCATCGGAAAAAACTCCGAAGGTTTCTCCGACGGAACTCTGACGGAATTCCATTCAAGCTGTCTTACCTACACATGGTTAAACTAAAGTCCGACCGTCCAGAACGAGGTGACGTAAAGCACGTACGACAGGACTAGAAAAAGGAAGTTCAATAGCTAGTACCCAATAGCTTCCGTCTCGTACTTGCTTCAGAGCATGCATCGTTTTTGGTCTGTCGGAACAGCATACAGGCGATCGGTTTTCCCAATAGGAATTGGTTCCGTCGGAAATATTTAGAACATGTTCCATTTCTAGGTCTGTCAGAATTTTCGAAAAAAAAGTTAGATGAGGCATACACACGATCAGACTAGACGATAAAAAGCTTCCGTCTGACTTTTACTGTCGGGCATTCCGCTCGTGTGTATGCGGCAAAAGTCTGGTGACATGTTATGTTATACTGGTAGAGATCACTGCCATTACAACCTGTTTACAAATCAATATTTCCACTACTGTTGTGGGGCATGGAGCAAGTATCAAAGGGCGGCAGGATGGGCACCATGGGTTTAGAGGTTGACCATTTATTTGTCTTTTTTTTTTTTTTTTATTAAGCAATATTCTTTCCAACCTAAACCTGTCACAAATTTGGGCAATTTAAAGCTCACCTCCAGGAAACCAAAAAATCCTCCCTTGCAGTGGGTTTGTAGCTGCACAGCAAGGGTTAGCTACTTGTTCCTGTTTAGGGACTGCAAAAAGCATTTTTATTTGCTTGATCCCCTATTTCCCCAGCAGAAGGAGTTCCCCCATGCTTCAGCAGTGGACTGGCCCTCGGTGTTCTCACATCCAATGCAGAGCTACGGTTCCTGCATCGTTCTTGGTGACATCCGAGGACCATAGACTGCCAGAGTGTGGGGGAGAAGAGGCTGCAGGGACCAGTCCAGCAGCGCAGTGGAGCCTGAAGGATCATGTAACTAAAACTGCTTTAAATGAACAGTGTAGTATTGATACAGCCCCACTGCAAGAAAGGATTATTAGGTTTTGGTCTGACCCCTGTTTCTAAGAAGGTCATAGGGCACTTATGATCACCAACAATTGTGCCCTTGTGTTGAGCCTGCGTTGATCTATGCAAAAGAGTTGTGAATGAGCCACTGAATAAAAAAAACACACTCGTGATTCCAAAGAGATATATGTTGTAGAGAGACTTGGATGTCAGAAATAGAATTAGTACAGTATGCTGCAGCAAAATGAGTTGTATTTCATTTTGAATTTATGTTTATAGCCACGGGGAAAACATGTAAAGTGTTTCATTATTTTCGCTGTGAATTAAATTTTTTTTTTTTTTTTTTTCCTTTTTAAAAAAGGTATTCTTTGATTTGATGCGAGAAATCCGTGCCCGAAAAATGGAGGACAGCAAAGAAAAGAATGGCAAGAAGAAGAGAAAAAGCTTAGCCAAGAGGATAAGAGAGAGATGCTGCATTTTATAATGAAAACCTGACATCCTCACTTTTTTTTTTTGTTTGTTTTTTGTTTTTTTGTTTTAATTGATAAGAACCATTTCTTGTTAGCATGCCCTCAGGCGACTGTGGTGTCCAGCTGTCATTTTCATTTTGGAGACATTACATTACACTAAAAAGCATGATTGGGACACTGCACTGGACAGACCACTACAAAACGAAAATCACTAACTACATCACCTAGAAACGAAACCCATCTGGAAGACGTGCTTCGAAATACCTGTATAATGTTCCTGAATGTATATGTTTTGAGAGCGGATGCGGTAGTCTGTGAATACTTAATTTCTGGGGCAGTTATGCTTCTCCATCTTTCTATTCCTACTTTTAAATAGAACAGCAGCACTGATTGACTTTAAAGCTGAACCTGAACTCTGGGCAAATATAAAAACACAATATAATCCTTGGTATCCAACTAGTTTCGGTATCAGAGTTTCATTTGGGATCATTCTCTTGTACAGCAGAACACAGACCTGGAAAAAGAAGCCCAGTACGTGAAGCCAATAGGGTTCTGCTGACAGAAGGACTGAGGAGAGTGATTACCTTATCAGTTTGTTGCTTCTCTTATGCTGTCTAATCAGGGCTGGGGCACATAGGTGACCAAGCTGTATTGCTTAACCATAGTAGAAAAGAGCCAGGTCACAGCCTGGCTGTGTTATGTGACAGCTCAGTGTAAATCTTAGGACTGGCTGGACAAAATCACAAATCCTTAGGCAGGTGAAACCACTACCTGATATGTATTTCAAATGCATACCTTGCTGTCTGTCTGTAGTCCAGCTTTATTGCAGGTTCAGTGTAATTGTATTGGCTAAAACAACATAAACTACTCTTATATTTTGCTTGCTTTTACACAGAGCTTTATTCATACAAAGGTGTCTCAAAATATCTGCCTAATTAACTTCCAGTTGTAGGTTCATATGGATTTGATTGGATAGCTACTTCTAGCCCCCATGTACTAATAGAGGGACCCCCCTCCCTCTTCTACAGGTCCCTGTAAACAAATTTTCTAAAATATAAAGATGATTATAGAACTACATTACATTACAACTTAATGTTTGGCTAACAGGACAGATTTGGTCTGCATATGATCTCTAAACCTGTAGTTCCCTAATCACAGAATAGAGTTGGAAGGACAGCTTCCTGTTGCTGCTTCAGTTCAGAAGCGGCTTTAATATATGAATTTATAATTGGGGAGAAGCACTTTAAACGTGCACCTGTCATCATAGAAGAATGAGGCTGATACTGTTGACTAAAATGAAAGTTGTCGGGCTATTATGAGCCATTGGTTTCAGTGCTTTCAATCGCTGATTCAGTACAAGTATGCAGATCACAGTCAGATAGAAAATATAAAATGTTATCTGCATGTTTGTTTTACATCAGGGGCTTGAAGTATTGAGACAAGAGGGCCACTGTGACAACCAGGGAATTAGCATTTTCAGAAAGGAAGGTGGGCTTCAACTGCAATCTCTCTCTCATGACCGTTTTTTTTTTTTTTTTTTTTTTTTTTTTTTTTTTGCGTCCAATTCAACTTTGAATTTAAAGCCAAACTCCAGGTTTACTTTCCTTTTAAATAGTTTGTTTGGGCCAAGCTGCCGCAAACAGACAAATTCCTTTCCGAATTAGCAGCAGCTACATACACTATACAGCGCTGTGTACGTCAGGAGATCGGCTGCCAGAACAAAATTGTGACATCATCTGCCTGTCTCACCACCTCAGCCAATCAGAAGAGGCCCTTTATTGGCAAAATACAAGGCTTCCTGTGAATGGCTGAGTGGGGCTCAGGCCTATTCGACTTTGTTCTGGCTGGAAGTTCCCGCACCCTTGGTGAAACACAGCGCTGTATACTGTAAGTAGCTGATACTACATACAATGTATACAGCGTGCGCAACTATTAATGAAGGAAATCGTTTTTTTTGGTCCAAATTAAATATTTAAAGGGAAAATAAACATGGAGTTAGGCTCTAAATCCACCAAATGCATTCCAGGCGCATCAGAACAAAAGGTGTTCAAAGGCGTACAGTTTATTTTTTCACAAAGCAGCCACAATAGAAAAGCCTGTATCCTGCCAGCATTTTGCAGATGTCTGACATGCCGCCTGCTGAATGAGACCTTTAGCCTTGCAATCAGCATAGAGCAGGGATCTCCAAACTACGGCCCTCCAGCTGTTGCAGAACTACACGTCCCATGAGGCATTGTAAAACTCTGACATTCACAGACATTACTACGCATGATGAGAATTGTAAACAACTAGAGGGCCAAAGTTTGGAGACCCCTGGCATAGATCATTCTCCTTGCTAATTGGCGAATATTAGCCCTGACTCAGCAGGGGGTGTCAGACCAGTGTAGAGGGACCACTGTTTCCAACCATAGAGCAAAGGTCTGACTCTGCAGCATTTCTGGCAGGGTACATACTTTTCCACTTAAGCTGCATCTGCTTTCTAAAGAAACTCCACTGAAAGACTTTGCACATCTTTTGTATTGAGGCACTTCAAATGTATTTAGTTGTAACTGAAAGTTTTGAGGCTTTAATCTGCTTTGTAATGGAACTATATCTACACAAAATGAAGGTAAAGTATTGTGAGCCGGTTTGTCATTTGTGCTCAGACCAATAATTTTACTCTTTGCTCATGCCTGAAGTTGTAAAATGAAAGTATGTCAGTTCAGCCCACAATGCTTTAACCACCATAGTGTATGCAGGTGTCTGCTAGTGAAAGACAAGTAATCTCTTTCTTGAGTTTATCTTGTGTGTGTTGCTGCATGACCCAAATGTCATAAGATGATGTGCCATTCTCAAGGTCTTGAGTACATTTTCTAGAACATATTTTTGTAGTTTGGTAAACGTCTCACTAGTTTTCATCTATACATGCGATTCAGATGAATGGAAAATTGGAACTGCGTACGTTTATATTCTGAAATTATAGAAAGACCTTTGTGTATTTTTGCTTGTGTACCTGACACATAAAATATCCTTTGTAAAATGTTAAAAAGCCTATTTATAAAATAGCACTTAGAATACAAGTCAAATTTGGGTGAGTAAGCCATTGACACAATGGATTGTGTAATATGGGCCTGTTCACAAGAATCATGTGACTTCCAAAGTAGTCATGTATCCCAGAAACATATGAAGGATGCATGAAATGTGTATTTGGAGGTTTGAAAGGATGTAAAAGCAAATAAAGTGTTTGCTGCCATATTGCATAAAAGCCGGCAATTCTTCAGGACACCTTTTCATTTGGGAACAAAAGTTCATGTTATCGAGAATAATACATGAACCTTCTATGATAAACCAAGGACCAATGTTCATTGACTCTTAATAACCAATTAATATTTTTTATTGGTACTCTCTTTAAAGTGTAATGCTGTGTACACACAAGCGGACTTTCCGGCAGACTCCGTCGGACAATTCGATCGTGTGTGGGCTCCAGCGGACTTTTTTTCCAAAAAGTCAGACGGACCTAGAAATAAAACATGTCTCAAATCTTTCCGACAGACTCGAGTCCGGTCGAAAAATCCGCTCGTTTGTATGCTAGTCCGACGGACTAAAACCGCAAGGGCAGCTACTGGCTATCAACTTCCTTATTTTAGTCTGGTCGTACGTCATCACGTATGAATCCGTCGGACTTTGGTGTGATCGTGTGTGTCCAAGTCCGTTCGCTTGAAAGTCCGGCGGACATTAGCTCCACTTTTCACAAAAAACGCCTTCCGCGCTCCTACCCCTTCACCCGACCAACCCCCCCCCCCAGGTGCGCTTACCTCCTGTGTGATTCGCTGGCACTGCTCATGCAACTGGTGCAGTGGTCTGGGGACTTAGAAGCCCCATTCTTATTCCATGTCTTTCCTTTAGGCCTTCTGGGACAGATCAGACCACCATTTCTGATTGGTCAAGTGCTGGTACATGAGCAGTTTGACCAGTCTGATACTCTCTAATTTTTCCTATGAAAAGAGAAGGAAGGAGAGTGGGCCTGTCAAATCTCTGGACTGTTTCACTGGCTGTGTGGGCAGTGACAGCTAATCACCCACAAAGGTAAGTGTAGGGCAGACTGGAGGAGGGTGTAGGGTGTTGATCCACCTTTTCATTTATCTGTTAAAGATGAACTTGCACTTTAAAGTAATTGAAACAGGTTGAGTTTCTGCACACAATTACACTGTTATGAACTTCTTGTCTAAGAGATGGTTCACACAACATAGCACATAATGCATGTGCGATATGAACATGTGCTGCAATGCATTGTTACATTGCACTGCCCACTTTTTTTTCTTTTTTTTTTACTGCTGCAGCTCACGGTGATGCATTACAGGATGTTGATATGCGCTGCACAGCACAAAAACTGCTGATTCTATGTGCTGCAGTGTACTATACAATGTCGAAATGTGCTGTGCTGCACGAAAATAAAACATCCTTTTTTTTTATTTATGTGCACATCAATACAGTGTGGGTGTTAGACCTCTGTAAAGAGACCACTGCTTCCACACAGAGAGCCTTCCACACATGCTGCTGTTGCTGCAAACGAAATGCACAGGACATAAGGCGAATTACCAGGTTTCTGCGTTGGGCAGTGCAACCCAGCGGGGCTGGTGTGAATAAGACCTAACTGCTGAAGATATTTTTCATGTGTTCCTCTGATGATCAGTACATTTCTCTCCTGCTCTCTAGAAATGTACACTCCAAGCTAGCAGAATAGATGTTCTATCAATTTTCCTAGCAACTTGGTAGTGTAAGTAATTACTGGTCTTGAGCATTGTGATTGGACAAAATGTTGCTGACAGGCTCAGTGCTATGTAAATGCTGACTTTTTCTTGGTGTTCTTTCAGCTGCTGCTTCTGCTGAGTGAAATAACACACTAGAAGGTTTTCTTGTTTTACCATACCAAAGCACTTTCCAAACAGATTGTGCTGGTCCTGAAGGGCTGATAGCTACACCTTTGGGCATAAAGAGGTTAAATTAAGCCCATAATGGTGATGAACGTCTAACAAACTAGGTTCTGTCTGTCTGCTTGTAATTTTTTTTATATCTGGCTTCACTGTTTACAAGTTATTATAAGCAGAGTGTTATTTTTTAGCCACTAATTATTTAGAAATAATCTTAGGCTGGCCATACCCTCTTCGAGAGATCGAAAAAACATCTAACAGATTTCTCCATCTGCGTTATACAGCATGGATGCGATAAGCAAATCTCCTGCTGCGTCTATTGTATTCTGACAGTCGCTGTCGGCTGTTAGAATACCCAATCGGTGGCTGGGTCTGATTGGATACAGTTGCTGTTTGTACAAAAAATTTCCGCCCGGCTCCTTCAGGGCCACCTATGGGGTAAATTTTAGCTGGTTCATCAAGAACCGGCTAAAGTTTGCATAGTGTATGGCCAGCTTTACACCCTTTACTTATCTTGCATTGTTTTACATGGCGCTTGCCTCAACAGGGCAAGACCATTTGTGTGTCTGTTGCACAAGATCTTGTCATCTGCAAATAAAAAATAAATTTAGGTGTAGTACCAACAGCCTTATTTTTGAATAATGTTTGGTATCCTTGTCGAGAACAACATAGTACCTAATTGCTGTATAACAGTAGCTTAGTCAGCAAGCTAATTATTAATAAACAGTGTGCTAATAGAGCAAGATTTTTATGGTCTTGGCTCCATGGAACTCTGCCTTCAGCAACCTGTAGATCTTTGGCTGTTATTTTACAGAAAAGACTGTTAGCTGCTCTTGGAGGTTTCCAGAAGATGTACAAGGTTTAACTTTGGCTGAAAGCTGCAGGTCTCCTACTGTGATTGTAATGTATTTTATGACTTTTTTTTATTGGATTTATTACATATTTAATACCAGGAAGGAGCTTTTACCAAATCCATCCTGGATACAGCTAAGTAGCAAATCTCACTCTTAATACTAAAACACTACTTTCAAGTCTGCACGTTCAGCACTTACATGCATCCAGTATATGTCAAAGGTCTGGATCCTTTCCACTATCGAATGGTATTAAAAGCTATTACAATAAGTTACTATCACAACGTAAATAGCAACAAAAAGTTGTAATTTAGATACTGCTTATATCGGGGTTGGGTATCGGGGTTGGACAAAGTATTGTAGAACTTAGATGTCAGAAGGACAGGCGCTTCTGCTGTGACCGACAGACAACACTAAAAAAAAAGAAATGGGTAAAAATCAGAATTTTTTCTTAGGAACACTGGCTGGCTCCTAGGATTTGTCCAACTCTGTTTTTTTATGTCTGTTTCTCGGCACTGGTTTGGTCAAAATATTGTGCGTGACCTCCGATTTAACCTTTATTTCCTGACGGTCTGGTCAGATTTGGTTTTGGTCTTAGTGATTTGCCTGTCCATCCTCTTTTGATGACATTTCCTTTCCACAATTTTTGATGATGAGGCTACTGATTTTGCAGCTGGCAACTAGCAAAAAATGTTGAAGATACCTTTTCCAAGAGATGGAAATTTGCTGTGAATTTGTCGTGTGATCATAAGCCAAGAAACACTGAACCTTATGATTGTCAACTGTATGTAAATGTCAATTTCTCTGACCATATATCATTCAGATACCGTGTCCAAACTACATAACATTAAATTTGGAGGTCATTGTGGGCCTCAACTTATTTACTGTGATTGTTCCTATGTTAACTAAAGTTTCTGACCACTAATGCTTTGAAGTGCACATGGTACCTGGGCACAGTGGAGCCAACCATTTTGTACAATGTTCCAACACTGATAAGAATGCAGCTTATCAGATGGTGTCCCGTATATATTGCTCATAATGTTCCTAATGGTGAGCTGTATTGTCATCAGTTTTGGTTCAGCCCACAAAATGCCCTCCTCCCCATTGTGTGTAGACAAAATGTGTATTTTAAATTGCTTTGCAGCTGTTGTGCTGGGTTCTGTGGTATTATGAAGCTACTAGTTTCAGTTAACAATGTACAGGCTGATTCCACTACCCAGTTTTATATTTTGCCATTTGCTCCATTTCAAGATAAATAAACTTCTGTTTTGTAATTTTGGATTAGCAGTATTCATTTTTTTCTTCTCAAAAATGGTCTTCTAAAACATAAAACATTACACAAACTGACCCAACGCTAAGTGCTACGAAGATGAGTCCAATGTGATGTAGGCACTAAAACTATATAATAGTTATAAAATAATAAAGTCTGCAATGAGATGTATTGTCTAAACAATTATGAAATTAGAGACCTAGTAAATTGCTCCACAACACGGGTGATCTACATGATCACATGTCCCTGCCCAAAGAATATATATATATATATATATATATATATATATATATATATATATGTATATGTAAAACAAAAAGACCCCTGAAAGTCAGAATAGGCGAGCACCTCAGGGAATTTAATGAGAAAGATCCTGAGAAACCACTGGCAAAAAACTTTTCTTCGTGCCACGGTGGGAGCCCAGAGGGCATGAAGGTGATAGGGATCTATACCCTTAAATTACCAACAAGAAGGGGGGACTTCAACCGTATATTGCGCCAGAAAGAAAAATGGTGGATATACAGGTTGAAGTCCCTCACAACGGTGGGGCTCAATACTGAATTGAATCTCCAGGTATTTCTGTAAAATTGAGACATCAATTATCCTTACCCCTGATCCAGAACCCCTCCTCTTTAAAAGACACCTAAAATATATAAATGTCACAGTAGTGTCTTAATTCTCTACTTTCTAGTTGTACTTTATAGTTAGATTAAAGGGGTTGTAAAGGTATTTTTTTTTTTTAAATAACAAACATGTTATACTTACCTCCACTGTGCAGCTCGTTTTGCACAGAGTGGCCCCCGAACCTGGTCTTCTGGGGTCCCTCGGCGGCTGTCTCAGCTCCTCCCCGCAAGAACTAAACCCCTTCATGCGAGCTCTCTCGCATGGTGTTTAGTTCTTGCGGGCGCGCTCCCGTGATACAGTCGTATCACTCGGCCCCGGCGCACCGTGTCATTGGATGTGATTGACAGCAGCATGAGCCAATGGCTGTGCTGATTTCAATCCATCCACTCTAGCCAATCAATGGCCAGGCTGAGCGGCGAAGAGGAAATCGGGGGCAAGCGCAGCAGGTGAACGGGCTCAGGTAAGTAAAATGCGGGGGCCGGTATTGTCGGATGTTTTTTCACCTTAATGCATAGGATTCATTAAGGTGAAAAAACGTGAACCTTTACAACCCCTTTAAGTTACCTTTATGACATTGATTCAGGGTATGGTTCTACCCCTTTAATTGTTACTTATTCCCATCTTCCCTCAAGCCCTCTCCCCTCCCCCTCTTTGGAAGATTGTCATACCATCACACGATTATACTATATATTTACTTAAGGTCTTTTAGAGCAGATTTTTGGGCTCTAACTTCTGTATTTAGTATAGTTTGTTTTGCTTTCCTTCTGTTTCTCCCCCCCCCCCCTTTTTAAGCTATATTAATCCCATCCGACATAGTAAATTAAATTTGACATTTGAAAAAGTCCTGGGAAGAATATGGAAGGCAATATGGAATGAACTCTGGACAGCACATATAATGTCCCTTTTTAATGTTTTTTAGATGGTGGGCACCTGTGGAAAGAAAAACACTGCTTAAAAGGGCCATAGGCTAACCATCCAATCAACGTCCAGATGAAGCTACGCTACTTCCTTAGTGAAACGCGTTGACGTCCTCAACACCCGTGACGCCGCAAACAGCATCCCCACGTGTGTGGATCTTGAATCTTGCCAACAGCATCTCTGCGTGTGTGGGTTTTGGAGTCCCGCACGGACCTACTGCCCATTATAGCTTTGCCATACCGTGTGTTTTCAAACCCCCCCCTCGACGATCCTTAATCCAGCGCCAAAGCACGGAGGGATGAAGGTTTAAGTGATCACCGCCAATAATCTAGTGCACTCCAATATTGTCCAACACAGTGCACACCTGTTGAGTCTTCATGCAGCATCCCATTCATGGCATGGATCATCATCTTCCCACACCTTGCATAGCATGCACAGTATACCATCATTGATTGATGCAACTCAATTCAAATGTACACTACTTTGATTTAAGACCCCCAAGTTTTCTACATCCCTGGGTTAATGCACAGGCCTGATGTCTGCTTATAGTAATAGAAACGAAGGATAGTCAGGAAACACCTAATTAATAAATGTGTCCTTTAGGTTAGATATGTCTGATTGACTAGTACTAAATAAACAATACAAATAGACCTAATAAGGACACTATACCTAGTACCTAATTAGAAAAGAGTTTTTAAATCTCACAAGAAGGCCGGTTCCGCTGAAACTGTTATATGCATATAGAAAAGAAAGACCATAGCGTCCAAGAAAAAGGTTTCTTCAACGAGGAACACACAGGTATTAAGAAATTACAAATTGAATCTTTATTAAAGACAATCCACCCATATAAATATTTTACAAACACAAACCTCCACCATAAAATGTATAAAATCGTAAGTAATACTGATAACAGACACACCACTCGCAACCTCCTTTTGCACTCAGACTCCCCCAGGTAGCCAGCTACCATTGAAATCACACTTGTCCATTGGGTGTAATCAAGCAATAGAAGGCCAGAAAATATAAATTAAGTCCTCGGTAAGTAGCAGACTCTGTACAGAGTAGTTGATGGCTGACCTGCCAGTGAAACATATAGTAATGTGGATTGTAAAAAAAAGGTAAAGAGCAGCGGGACACTCAGCAGATTAGTTCCTTGGAAAATGAATCAGCTGACAATCGGGTTGTAAAACACAAGGACATGTAGGAGATCTGTGTATATCAGTAGAAAAACGCCACATCAGGCTTAGCAGATAAATGACACTGACACATCCCTTCGCCAAGTGCCTGTAGAGAGCTGTAGGTGTATGTAACCGATGAGCTTACCACAACTGATGTATGGAGATATAGATGAATGAATCAAAAGTCACCAATGATGGGGAGTCCCAGGAAGTTCAGAAAAGAACAGTAATTTCCGTTGTTTGTTCTCCAGCATAAGTGGGTTCTTAAGCTCAGAAAGGTCTAGCCGGGGCGTATGTTAACACTTCTCCGAGTCCTGCACACTTTGCTCTATAAACGCTTCCCATTAAAACGCCAGGTACTTCGGCCCTACAGCGCTGGGAGCGGAGCCCGTGTGAATGTGGTCAAGGCTGAAGCTTGATGGTCTACGGCTGTGCACAGTTCTCCAAGGTCTGCTCATAGCCATATTGGTTCAATACCAGGGAACAATTACGCAATTGTATGACATCACGTATGTCCATTTTTGAAAAGGTGTCCGGACGTCTATTGAGTTTTGTATTGTTGTATGGCATTTTGATGTTGTACCTTCCTGGGTATTGCTATATTCCAGATGATACTGCGAAGCTACAATCCAAGCTGATTGTAGAACAATGTTTCTTTTTAAGCTTGTTAATAAATTAATATTTTGTTTAAACACATCCCAGAACTACCCTTTTGTTACCATTAGTAACTGCTATGATTTCCCAGTGATCCTTACTGGGATTTCTTCCCTCTCATTTTTTTTGTATGCTGTTAAGGGTTACTGTGACCACACCTATGTGGTGAGCAGTAGTGGATCTTGACATACCCATATTTTTTTGCTTTGTTAGCTCTAGCTGCTATTCATGGAACCACCTGGAGTCGTGGGGATTGACACCATAAAGCGAAGTTCACACATATGCAGGTTGTGATTGGTGCATAGCTGGTGCATTTTTTTTTCACACGCGTTTTGCTTTTTTCATTTTTGGGATGTGTCTGTTGTAAAGTGGGACAAACAGCAAGTCTATAGAATCAAGAACACAAGGCCCCGGTTGAAAACACGCAGATGTGAACATGACCCTTTGGAAATCATTTTAACCACGTCAATACTGGGCACTTTAACCCCTTCCTGCCCAGGCCAATTTTCAGCTTTCAGTTCTGTTGCACTTTCAATGACAATTGTGCAGTCGTGCAACACTGTACCCATACAGTGCCTTGAAAAAGTATTCACACCCCTTGAAAATTTCCACATTTGGTCATGTTACAACTGAAAATGTAAATGTATTTTTTTGGGATTTCATGTGATAGACCAACACAAAGTGGCACATAGTTGTGAAGTGGAAGGAAAATAATAAATGGTTTTCAACATTTTTTACAAAACAAGTCAGTGAAAAGTGTGGCGTGCATTTGTATTCAGCCCCCCTGAGTCAATACTTTGTAGAGCCACCTTTTGCTGCAATTACAGCTGCAAGTTTTTTTGGGTATGTCTCTACCAGCTTTACACATCTAGAGTGACATTTTTTCCCAGTCTTCTTTGCAAAATAGCTCAAGCTCTGTTAGATTGGATGGGGAGCGTCTGTGAACAGCAATTTTTTAAGTCTTGCCTAGAGATGTAAAATTTCCGGAAATTTTGAAGCTCCGAAAAAAAACCTGTTTTTTTGGGGGGGAAAAAAACGTAAATTTTCGGAAAAATTGAAAAAAATGCTACATTAGCACTTTAATATCTACAGGACACTTGTTACATACATAAAAATCACATTTTTCTTTTCAGAAGAACTTGTAATGTGAAAATGCCTCCATATGCTTAGGGGAGTAGGAAATAAAAACAAGAAAAATGACTACTTTGCAAGAAGACACTAATCTATGGTTGTGGGTGGGGGAAGAACCAGATTACTGGTGATTAAATTATTATTTACTAAAAAGTTTATAAAGATAAACTAATGTAGCTAAATGATTCAGTTTTGTGGATTCAGAACAGGATAAATGTAAACTCTTACCCTTTTTAATTAAGTATATACTTTCAGGTCCTTTTTGTTGCTCTGTATTTTCTTCCAATGCTTTTGAGGCCTAGTGAAGAGGACAGAACAAACCAAACACACCCACTAACATGCAAAAGCAAAACTGAAACCTTTTTCTTGTTGCAATAGCAGCACAGCACCTCCGAAAGGAAGAAATGCATACTGTTCTTGCATTGGAGGGTTCAGTTTGTTACCTAGGACTTGCTTGTCCTCACTCAGTGCACAGAAATTAGAATAATCCAATATCATACATTTTTTTTTAGAAATAATTTGGAAAATATTTGAACACCCTGTGTTAAAATATTTTATTCATCATGTTAAAATCAAATATTCCACTTTTTTTTTTTTCAATTTAAATTTTTCCAATTTTTGGGAAAAAAACAAAAAAGCCTTCACGAAAAAAACAGTAAAAAAACGTTTTTTTTTTCCGAATTTTCCAGTTATTTTTCCAGGCCTTCACATCTCGTCTTGCCACAGATTCTCAATTGGATTTAGGTCTGGACTTTGACTGGGCCATTCTAACACATTAATATGCTTTGATCTAAACCATTCTATTGTAGCTCTGGCTGTATGTTTAGGGTCGTTGTCCTGCTGGAAGGTGAACTTCTGCCCCAGTCTCAAGTCTTTTGCAGACTAACAGGTTTTCTTCCAAGATTGCCCTTTTTTTGGCTCCATCCATCTTCCCAACAACTCTGACCAGCTTCCCTGTCCCTGCTGAAGAAAAGCATCTCCACAACATGATGCTGCCACCACCATGTTTGACAGTGGGGATGGTGTGTTCAGGGTGATGTGCAGTGTTATGCCGCGTACACGCGATCGCACATTCCGACAACAAAATCCAATTTTTTTTCCAAGGGATGTTGGCTCAAACTTGTCTTGCATACACACAAATCTTGTCGAAAATTCCGATCGCCAAGAACTCGGTGAGGTACAACACGTAAGACGAGCCGAGAAAAAAATGAAGTTCAATAGCCAGTGCGGCTCTTCTGCTTGATTCCGAGCATGCGTGGAACTTTGTGCGTCGGAATCGGAATTTACGACAACGGATTTTGTTTTTGGAAAATTTGAGATACAGATCTCAAATTTTGTTTGTCGTAAATTTCGACGGAAAATGTCTGATGGAGCCTACACATGGTCAGAATTTCCAACAACAAGCTCCCATTGAACATTTCCTGTCGGAAAATCCGACCGTGTGTACGCGGCATTAGTTTTCCGCCACACATAGCGTTTTGCTTTTAGGCCAAAAATTTCAATTTTGGTCTCATCTGACCAGAGAACCTTCTTCCACATGTTTGCTGGGTCCCCCATATGGCTTCTCACAAACTGCAAACGGGACTTCTTATGGCTTTCTTTTAACAATGGCTTTCTTTTTGCCAATCTTCCATAAAGGTCAGATTTGTGGAGTGCACGACTAATAGTTGTCCCGTGGACAGATTCTCCCACCTGAGCTGTGAATCTCTGCAGCTCCAGAGTTACCATGAGCCTCTTGGCTGCTTCTCCTTGCCTGGCCTGTCAGTTTAGGTGGACGGCCATGTCTTGGTAGGTTTGCCATACTCTTTCGATTTTCCGATGATAGATTGAACAGTGCTCTGTGAGATGTTCAAAGCTTGGGATATTTTTTTATAACCTAACCCCTGCTTTAAACTTCTCCACAACTTTATCCCTGACCTGTCTGGTGTGTTCCTTGGCCTTCAAGATGCTGTTTGGTCACTAAGGTTCTCTAACAAACCTCTGAGGGCTTCACAGAACAGCTGTATTTATACTGAGATTAAATTACACACAGATGGACTCTATTTACTAATTAGGTGACTTCTGAAGGCAATTGGTTCCACTAGATTTTAGTTAGGGGTATCAGAGTAAAGGGGGCTGAATACAAATTCACACCACACTTTTCAAATATTTATTTGTAAAAAGAAAATTGAAAACCATTTATCATTTTCCTTCCACTTCTCAATTATGTGCCACTTTGTGTTGGTCTATCACATAAAATCCCAATAAAATACATTTAAGTTGTTTGCTGTAACATGACAAAATGTGGAAAATTTCAAGGGGTATGAACACTTTTTCAAGGCACTGTATATCCTCGTTAAAGGGGCAACTAAGGATTTTGTTAAGTTTGTCTGATTTTGGAGTTGGTGGCAATACTGGTTTATTGTTTTAAAGTGATGGTAAGACAGTGGCTATGAGATGGTAAATAAGGCAGGTGGGCAATTCAAAAAAGTATTCCTAAAGAGTATGCAGAATACCCCAAGAATCTGCTTGGAAAGGTGGTGAGCACAAAGTCAATATATACAGTACATTCACAAGTAACTGTTGACAGGGGTCCAAGGAATACAAGGTAACTGATGTAGAGGAATGTATGTCATGCAACATACATTCAACAACATGGATTCTGAACACTGCTCAGAAAGTATATTCCCTGCATCCTGAGCTCACAAAATTCATAAAAGAATTGGATTCAGATGTTCTCTGTAAGAGAGGGTAAATTATTTGGAACAAATGTAGTCTCTGATGATAGACTCATGGCTCTGGAGGACAGAAAAGCAATAATGAAAGAGCATCAAGAATAATTTGATATTAAGATTAACAGATTGTAACAGATTACAAATGTTTAGAAGAGAATTTTAGGTATGTCAAGACGTTATCTTTATATTCCTATTTAGGTATTATTTAGTTATTATGTATAAGGCCTCATGCACACTGCAGTTTGTAAACTGTCATTTTGTAGGCATCTGAGGTTTTTTCCTGAAGCCCCTGAACATACGGTACTATGTTATCCTACTGTATGTGTCCATGCACACATAAGTGTGTAGAGGCAGAAATCTGAATGCACCAAAACCGCATTCAGGGGAGGAACTTTCGAGCATAAACAGACATCAAACGCAGCCATACAAATGCACCCCCAAATTTGAGACCAGTCTTATTCTAGATATGTGAACCGCATAGCTAAAAGAATATCTGGGATGAAATTGGGCATAGCTTGACTGAGGTTTGGGATGGTCTTAAGCACAGGCAGAAGAAGGATTAACGTAAGTGCATATGTTGGCACAATTGTATGTTTATGTACATTTTTTGTAGTATGAATGCTTATGTACCCTTTTTTGTGTTGTTTTTTTTTTATTTAATTTTTTTTCTGACATTCAGCGTCATATCCAGAGGTTGTCTTTGGGAAATAGACGTATAAGCGCTGCCAGCTTTGCTGCAAAGCTTGAAGAGGGGGCAGCCTGTCAGTGCTCAGGCCATACGTCGCACACTGCATCACATTGGTCTGCATGGGTGTCATCCCAGAAGGAAGCCTCTTCTAAAGATGATGCACAAGAAAGCCCGCAGTTTGATGAAGACAAGCAGACTAAGGGATGGATTACTGGAACCATGTCCTGTGGTCTGATGAGGCCAAGATAAACTTATTTGGTTCAGATGGGGTCAAGCATGTGTGGCGGCAACCAGGCGAGGAATACAAAGACAAGTGTGTCTTGCCTACAGTCCAGCATGGTGGTGGGAGTGTCATGGTCTGGGGCTGCATGATTGCTACTGGCACTGGGGAGCTACAGTTCATTGAGAGAACCATGAATGCCAACATGTACTGTGACATACTGAAGCAGAGTATGATCCCCTCCCTTCGGAGATTGGGCCGCAGGGCAGTATTCCAATATAACGACCCCAAACACACCTCCAAGATCACCACTGCCTTGCTAAAGAAGCTGAGGGTAAAGGTGATGGACTGGCCAAGCATGTCTCCAGACCTAAACCCTATTGAGCATCTGTGGGGCATCCTCAAACGGAGGGTGGAGGAGCGCAAGGTCTCTAACATCCACCAGTTCTGTGATGTCATCATGGAGGCGTGGAAGAGGACTCCAGTGACAACCTGTGAAGCTCTGGTGAACTCCATGCCCAAGAGGGTTTGCTGCAAAGCTTGAAGAGGGGGCAGCCTGTCAGTGCTCAGGCCATACGTCGCACACTGCATCACATTGGTCTGCATGGGTGTCATCCCAGAAGGAAGCCTCTTCTAAAGATGATGCACAAGAAAGCCCGCAGTTTGATGAAGACAAGCAGACTAAGGGATGGATTACTGGAACCATGTCCTGTGGTCTGATGAGGCCAAGATAAACTTATTTGGTTCAGATGGGGTCAAGCATGTGTGGCGGCAACCAGGCGAGGAATACAAAGACAAGTGTGTCTTGCCTACAGTCCAGCATGGTGGTGGGAGTGTCATGGTCTGGGGCTGCATGATTGCTACTGGCACTGGGGAGCTACAGTTCATTGAGAGAACCATGAATGCCAACATGTACTGTGACATACTGAAGCAGAGTATGATCCCCTCCCTTCGGAGATTGGGCCGCAGGGCAGTATTCCAATATAACGACCCCAAACACACCTCCAAGATCACCACTGCCTTGCTAAAGAAGCTGAGGGTAAAGGTGATGGACTGGCCAAGCATGTCTCCAGACCTAAACCCTATTGAGCATCTGTGGGGCATCCTCAAACGGAGGGTGGAGGAGCGCAAGGTCTCTAACATCCACCAGTTCTGTGATGTCATCATGGAGGCGTGGAAGAGGACTCCAGTGACAACCTGTGAAGCTCTGGTGAACTCCATGCCCAAGAGGGTTAAGGCAGTGCTGGAAAATAATGGTGGCCAGACAAAATATTGACACTTTGGGCCCAATTTGGACATTTTCACTTAGAGGTGTACTCACTTTTGTTGCCAGAGGATTAGACATTAATGGCTGTGTTTTGAGTTATTTTGAGGGGACAGCAAATTTACACTGTAAACTTGAGTTCTATGGACTTCAACTCACATGAAAGTCAGACCAAAGTAGTACAGGGACTACTTTGAAGTTGGCACGACTTGAAGTCGCACATATATGAATGGTTATCATTAGAGATCATGGGGAACAACTTGTCATGCGACTTTGCAGTCCCAAGTTGCAGGACAAGTTGCACAAGTGCTAAAGGGGCCTAAACTACAATTTTTCTCTCCAAAGCATCTCTTTTGTCTGCTTCAGATGATCAAGGATCAAGTTGGAGGTTGTCCTGGTGATTCTCTTTGAACCCATCTGTTCCAGGAGGACATGGTACTCGGACATACTCTGACTCTGAGCAGACTTTCCATGGGTGCTTCCGGATGGTCTAGATCTTCTGTCCCAAGGGCCTGTCCACTATCCTGTTAGTTGGTGGTAGTACACAGCCTGGCTGTTGAAGCCCAGGTCCCAAGGGTCAGGGACCTAATTGACTCATGTATGTTTCTGAAAGCTAGTCTACCATCACCCTTTGAACACTTATCCAATCTTAGCCTTCCTCTTGCTATCAGATCTGTCATATGGGTCTCTGAATTAGTTACATTATCCTATAAAGAGGCTTTCCTATTGTTACAGGGTTAAGGTTGTCCTGAGGCCTAAGGCCTCTTTTCCCCCTATGTGGTTTTCTCCTTCTACCTTTATCAGAACATTGTTATTCTTTCTTTATGTCCTGCTCTAAAACATGGTAACCCGGTTCCCGTATAGGGCTCCCTGCCTTTCACTCCACAATTGCAAGGTGGATCAGACATGTTATCAATCGAGCCTATATTTTAAAGGATTCTTCCCTTCTCTATTAGGGCTCAGTCTACCAGATCTGTGAGTTCTTTATGGACTTTTCAACATCAGACATCTGTTTCTCGGATTTGCAATTCTGCCACCTTGTCTTCTCCTGACACATTTTGTTAGGTTTTACTAGGTAAAGCTTCATCCAATGCCAATTTCAAGCGTAAAGTGCTTCAAGCTGCATTTTGAATTCTGTTTAGCCCTTCTTTTGACCTTCTGTTACATGGATCTGTTAGGATTTGCTTGCTGTGTTACCCACCCTCACTGGGATGTTTTTTTGATGTACCATGGTTATGATTAAAGATCCTGTGCTCTGCAACTTAATAATTCAAAAAATATAATTTTTAACTAAAATCCTTTTTCTGGAGTACAAGTACAGGACACAGTTCGTCCCTGTTCCTTATGATCTCCTATAGCTTGCTACAAAACTGAGGCTTGTTGGGTGTGAGAGGGGTTATATTGGGGCTTTTTTTTGTCACTGTCCAGTCACCTGAAAGTAGCTGCATAACCCATAGTTAAAATTGAAGATCATGTGTCCTATAATGTACTCCTATAAAATGATTTTACAAGTCAAAAGACCTATTATTATTATACGAGATTTATATATATAGCGCCAACAGTTTACTCAGCGCTTTACAATGTATAAGGGGGACAACACAATTACAGTACAATACAAAAGGTACAGGAGGGCCCTGCTCGTAGAGCTTACATTCTAAAAGGGAGGGGGTGGTGGTACAAAAGGTAATATCTGCAAAGAATGATTTGATGGGGGTGGCTCAGGGACAGTTATGTGGGTGTGGGATAGGCTTCCCTGAATAAATGAGTTTTCAAGGATCTCCTAAAGGTGGACAGGGTAGGGGCTGATCGGACATACTGGGGCAGGGAATTCCAGAGGATGGGAGAGGCTCTGGAGAAGTCCTGAAGGCGAGCATGGGAGGAGGTAACAAGGGAGCTAGAGAGCAGGAGGTCCTGGGAGGAGCGGAGGGGGCGATTTGGGCGATATCTGCAGATGAGGTTGGTGATGTAGATGGGGGCGATGTTGTGAATGGCCTTGTATGTTATGGTTAGCATTTTGAATTTTACACGGTGGGGTAGGGGAAGCCAGTGAAGGGATTGGCAGAGAGGAGCAGCAGTCACGGATCGATTAGTGAGGTGTATTAGTCTAGCAGCAGCATTCATAATAGACTGAAGGGGGAATAGCCTGCTTAAGGGTAGGCCATTAAGGAGAGAGTTGCAATAGTCGAGGCGGGAAATAATCAAAGAGTGAATAAGTTGTTTTGTAGTGTCATTAGTCAGAAAGGGTCGAATTTTGGAGATGTTGCGGAGGTTAAGGCGGCAGGATTTAGCCAGTGATTGGATATGGGAACTGAATATTATACACATTACTGCTGTTTTGGGGTAGCAGACAGCCATTTAAAAATGTTACTTAGGGAACATGGTAGCAGAAATACCATTGAGAGTATCCAGTTCCACCTCCATTTAAAGAAAAAATATTATTGGTGTTAGGGAAGGTAGTTTTAGTCACGGCAAATTTAGCAACAGCAAGAAAGCACTGCTGTTGCCACACTTGTCACAAAGTCGACCAGGCCAATTCTTTCCTGTCAAGAGGGGCTAACTGATTTTATAAATGTATCTGGATACCATTCAGTCATCTGCCAACTCTTCTTAGGTATAAAAGTTTTGACTTTGCCCTTAGTTCCTAGTTCCATATTATCTATTAAAACATTCTTGTCAAAATTTAAGTCAGATTTGGGCAGGAGTAGGCACTGTATGAAAACGTCCAATGTATGTAACTTGATGATCTTGCAAGACCAACACAGCCACAGTCAGCTTACTGGTACGATGTGTTTCTTCCTTCTTCATAACCACACAACATACAAAGGTGTGACTGAAACAACATTACTCCATTTGTCACTACCAGGTGTACAGTCTTGCTGTCCGTATACTGGGGATTGCCCTTGGTGCACACACCAATGCAAGATCTGTAATGTGTGACAGTCTATTTTTGCTGGTCTGCTACAAACATAGCAGAGCAGCAAAAATACTTGAAAAAGGAGCGCGCATTGCTCCCACCACCAGGGTGCGCCAGCCCAGAAACATGTCGCGATCAAGCCTGTGAGGCCATCCCCTTTAGCACTGCAATCCAGAAAGTGTTCTAAGCCTTTCTCCAGCTCACCACCATCATATCATCTTCCTGCCAGCCGGGAGAGCTCACAAAGCGACTGAGACAGCATATCTTCTACTGACCAGTGTGGTGGATGGCCCGCAGAGCGTTTACCCACAGATGTACCCTTCCTTGTTTACCTAGATGCAAGTTACTATGTGTTTTTATTAATACACATTTTACAGTCTAACTCAGAGGCACCTGCATTTGTTTTTTCAGACGTATGTACCCCTCCTGCTCATCACCACCCCAACAACCTCTTTAGGCCCCATGTACATGCAACGCTGTTAAACGTGCGTTCAGAGGCAGTTGGACGCTTTTTTCAACTGCCCCTGAACTCATTCAATGTTATCCTATGTGACCATGTACACAGTCTCGTTTATTGCCATTTTTTTGCAGTTGCGTTTAACAGCGTTTCTTTGGAAGCAAAGATGGGTTCAGACGCAGAAGATTTCCATGTTTCAGACGCTAAACGCGGGTACCCGCGTTTAGACGCATTTTTGTTTATAAGCGTTTTTAAAGGTGCCCTATATTTTAGACCTGAAAAGACAAATATATGATGGAAAACAATGAAAAAACATAAAAAATATAGTTAAAAATGTTTTCATTACTTGCGATGATTCATAGACCATATATAGTCCATATATAGTCATATATATATATTGACCCCACAGGGTGAGATCTTGCGTGGAGCCTTAGATCGAGGGAGATTATCAGTGGTCTTGTATGTCTTCCATTTTGTAATTATTGCTCCCTCAGTTCATTTCTTCACACCAAGCTGCTTGCCTATTGCAGATTCAGTCTTCCCAGCCTGGTGCAGGACTACAATTTTGTTTCTGGTGTCCTTCGACAGCTCTTTGGTCTTCACCATAGTGGAGTTTGGAGTGTGATTGTTTGAGGTTGTGGACAGGTGTCTTTTATACTGATAACAAGTTCAAACAGGTGCCATTAATACAGGTAATGAGTGAAGGACAGAGGAGCCTCTTAAAGAAGAAGATACAGGTCTGTGAGAGCCAGAAATCTTGCTTGTTTGTAGGTGACCAAATACTTATTTTCCACCATAATTTGCAAATACATTCTTTAAAAAATCAGACAATGTGATTGTCTGGATTTGTTTCCACATTTTGTCTCTCATAGTTGAGGTATACCTATCATGACAATTACAGGCCTCTCTCATCTTTTTAAGTGGAAGAACTTGCACAATTGGCGGCTGACTAAATAGTTTTTTGCCCCACTGTATAGTCCATATATAGACCATAATTGTACTTTTTCTAGTAGAAGGTCAAATGTGGCAATGGATATGCGTGTGAAATTAAAAAATTTGTCGGGGTAGGTATGCAGCTGTATGTACATGTTTACAAAATATCCTGCCGACATTCGCTGCACAATCAAAGGATGGGTCCAATAGCGACGAACTCTGGCTCTGGACCTCTCACGCAATTTTCTATGTCGTTTTAGCCTCATCAAGAGCAATGTCAGAAGCATTTCCTCACATATGCTCATTATGGGATCCATTGCAAAAAAAAAAGCACAGAAATAAAGGCAAATACAAGTAGACAACTGCTCTCTCTGCTGCTGCTACTCACTCTGGTCAAAATGGCTGAAATAGTTAACTACAATGTTTTTTGAGCTTGGGGAGGGTCTTAAATGAGGTAATCTTAATAAACGCAAATGCGGTTAAACGCGGCTAATTGCGGCATGCAAACGCGGCTAAACGGGCGTTTTAAATGCAGCTTTCAAGGTGTCAAAAAAATTTGTTCAGAGGACTTTGCCTCAGCGTCCCGTGTACATGGGGCCTTAAAGGATAACCCCACTTTAACAAAACAAATATTTTGAGATACATATTTTCTATATATTTTTTTTTTAATGTAACGTTAAATGTAAGCATGTAGCAATTTGTTTAAAAGCTTAAAAATATAATTCCTGCTACTTGCATGTAACACTACAACGCTGCAGTAATGTTGTACATGTGTTTTCTTGTGAAAAAAAAAATGTTGTACATGTGTACAGAACCCCTTTGCCCCAGAATTTCCTGTGCATGTGAATTGTTTACAGTTACTTTTTCAGCAGTTTATCAGTAATAAAAGTAAAGGGAGCAGAAGACAGTAAAGTAAAAGGCAGTAAAGTAAAAGTAAAGTAAAGGCAGCAAATGCCCAGGAGAGACAGTGATGGGGGAATCTGTCAGGATTTTTTTGGGATGTCCTCTGTCGCTACAGATCAGCTTACTGATTGTCAAAATGGACAAAAAAAAATTCCTCTGTTCATTCTATGGATGAAGTGACTGTCAAAGTAGTTTACTTAGCCATAATTAACACAACATGACCCAGTCTGAGTCAGTCTTCTCAAGCAGTTTGTTCTTACTAGGACAAAGATCAGGAATCAGGGAACAACAAGATCAGGGAGATTAGCAACAACTAAAATTCAGCCGGCATCATTGTTTGACGTAGGTGCTATTGAACTTTTAATCTGAGCTATGAAAGAAGCCCTAGCAATGGATAAAATGCCCCCAGCCGTGTCAGACACAGACAGGCTTCTTTTCCCCTACTTCAGCACAAAAGGGCAGAACAGGTGATTAAGGACAAAGGTTTTCAGTCAATACAGAAAAACTGGTTCAAAAAGAGAATAAAATCTATTATATACTGCAAGTTTTTTTTTTTCCGTTTAATGCAGCAAGTTAAAGAAAAAACTGACAGATTGCCGTACCAACACAAGTGATGTTGGTGCAGTGGTCTCCCCCACTGTGCTATTGTATTCTGACAGGGGGACTCGCCCAACCCCCCCCCCCCCCCCCCCCCGTCAGATTACACCGATCAGTGCTTGAAGCCATTGGCTGGTTTTCCTGCATATCCCTTTAACAAAAGCTGGTTGTTAGACTGGCTTCTGTAGGACAGACTGCTGTACACACTGACCAAAAGTAGGCTGGTTCCTGCTGGACAGTGTGTACCCAGCTTTAGGTTAGCCATAAATGCCTCTTTTTTTTTTTCAATCGGCCATAGAACCGATTGAAATAAAATCAACGGATTCCCCCATCCACACAATCGAGGTGGATGGAAGAGTCCTCTACAGTGTGCCATTGTATTCTGACAGTGAACTCCTGTCAGAATACACTGATCAGTGATTGTAGCCAGTTGACCGAAAAAAGTTGTCCAACAGTCCCATTCAATAGCAGTTGATGACTGGATCAGCAGCTGTCGAGCAGGAACCGCCATAGATTGAACAAAATTTGTCCAGTCCCTGATGAACCAGTTGAATTTCAATCCATCGATTGGCAGCTAAAGCTTATTGTATCTGATTGATGATGCACTAGTCAAAAATTGCCACTAAAGGTCTATTCAGCCATTACCAGAGCAGTTACTGTATGAAGGCTTGTTTATCTGTGCGCTAGGCAAGTTCAGAATGATAAATTCTGGCTCTCTAGGCCAGCCATCCTCAACCAGGGTTCTGTGGAACCTTAGGGTTCCTCCGGAGGTTGCTAGATGTTCCTTGAGCTGTGGCTTATTGACTTCCTATTTGACGGTGCCTTGCATAATTCCACAGCAAACACCACTTGACAATGTCAGCAGTGCATTTTTCCTACTGACCCCTGATTTAACCACTTGCTGACCGCCTCACGCCTATATACGTGAGCAGAATGGCACGGGCAGGCAAAATCACGTACCTGATACGTGATGCCTTCCCGCGGGCGGGGGGTCCGATCGGACCCCCCCCCCCCCCGGTGCCAGCGGCGGTCGGCTTTGGTCTGGCAGCGATCAAAGATGAGGGGGAGGCCATCCGATCGTGGCCCCCCCCTCGCGATCGCTCCCAGCCAATGAGAAACATCCCCTGCCTCTGTATAGTACACAGAGGCAGAGGATGTGATGTCATCTCTCCTCGGCTCGGGAGTTTCCGTTCCGGGCCGAGGAGAGAAGACATGTGAGTGACTGCACCAACACTACACAACACAGTAGAACATGCCAGGCACACTAAACACCCCGATCCCCCCCCCGATCGCCCCCCGATCCCCCCCCTGTCACAAACTGACACCAAGCAGGTTTTTTTTTTTTTTTCCTGATTACTGCATAGTGTCAGTTTGTGACAGTTACAGTGTTAGGACAGTGGGTATTACCCCCCTGTAGGTCTAGGGTACCCCCCTAACCCCCCCTAATAAAGTTTTAACCCCTTGATCACCCCCCGTCACCAGTGTCACTAAGCGATCATTTTTCTGATCGCTGTATTAGTGTCGCTGGTGACGCTAGTTAGGGACGTAAATATATAGGTTCGCCGTCAGCGTTTTATAGCGACAGGGACCCCCATATACTACCTAATAAATGTTTTAACCCCTTGATTGCCCCCTAGTTAACCCTTTCACCACTGATCACCGTATAAGTGTTACGGGTGACGCTGGTTAGTTCGTTTATTTTTTATAGTGTCAGGGCACCCGCCGTTTATTACCGAATAAAGGTTTAGCCCCCTGATCGCCCGGCGGTGATATGCGTCGCCCCAGGCAGCGTCAGATTAGCGCCAGTACCGCTAACACCCACGCACGCAGCATACGCCTCCCTTAGTGGTATAGTATCTGTACGGATCAATATCTGATCCGATCAGATCTATACTAGCGTCCCCAGCAGTTTAGGGTTCCCAAAAACGCGGTGTTAGCGGGATCAGCCCAGATACCTGCTAGCACCTGCGTTTTGCCCCTCCGCCCGGCCCAGCCCAGCCCACCCAAGTGCAGTATCGATCGATCACTGACACTTACAAAACACTAAACGCATAACTGCAGCGTTCGCAGAGTCAGGCCTGATCCCTGCGATCGCTAACAGTTTTTTTGGTAGCGTTTTGGTGAACTGGCAAGCACCAGCCCCAGGCAGCGTCAGGTTAGCGCCAGTACCGCTAACACCCACGCACGCACCGTACACCTCCCTTAGTGGTATAGTATCTGAACGGATCAATATCTGATCCGATCAGATCTATACTGGCGTCCCCAGCAGTTTAGGGTTCTCAAAAACGCAGTGTTAGCGGGATCAGCCCAGATACCTGCTAGCACCTGCGTTTTGCCCCTCCGCCCGGCCCAGCCCAGCCCACCCAAGTGCAGTATCGATCGATCACTGTCACTTACAAAACACTAAACGCATAACTGCAGCGTTCGCAGAGTCAGGCCTGATCCCTGCGATCGCTAACAGTTTTTTTGGTAGCGTTTTGGTGAACTGGCAAGCGCCAGCGGCCTAGTACACCCGGTCGTAGTCAAACCAGCACTGCAGTAACACTTGGTGACGTGGCGAGTCCCATAAGTGCAGTTCAAGCTGGTGAGGTGGCAAGCACAAGTAGTGTCCCGCTGCCACCAAGAAGACAAACACAGGCCCGCCGTGCCCATAATGCCCTTCCTGCTGCATTCGCCAATCCTAATTGGGAACCCACTGCTTCTGCAGCGCCCGTACTTCCCCCATTCACACCCCCAACCAAATGCAGTCGGCTGCATGAGAGGCATTTTTATGTCCTCCCGAGTACCCCTACCCAACGAACCCCCCCCAAAATAGATGTCGTGTCTGCAGCAAGCGCGGATATAGGCGTGACACTCGCTATTATTGTCCCTCCTGTCCTGACAATCCTGGTCTTTGCATTGGTGAATGTTTTGAACGCTACCATTCACTAGTTGAGTATTAGCATAGGGTACAGCACTGCACAGACTAGGCGCACTTTCACAGGGTCTCCCAAGATGCCATCGCATTTTGAGAGACCCGAACCTGGAACCGGTTACCGTTATAAAAGTTACAAGTTTGCAAAAAAACACAAAAAAAAAAAAATAGTTGTCGTTTTATTGTTCTCTCTCTCTCTATTCTCTCTATTGTTCTGCTCTTTTTTACTGTGTTCTATTCTGCAATGTTTTATTGTTGTTATGTTTTATCATGTTTGCTTTTCAGGTATGCAATTTTTTATACTTTACTGTTTACTGTGCTTTATTGTTAACCATTTTTTGTCTTCAGGTACGCCATTCACGACTTTGAGTGGTTATACCAGAATGATGCCTGCAGGTTTAGGTATCATCTTGGTATCATTCTTTTCAGCCAGCGGTCGGCTTTCATGTAAAAGCAATCCTAGCGGCTAATTAGCCTCTAGACTGCTTTTACAAGCAGTGGGAGGGAATGCCCCCCCCCCACCGTCTTCCGTGTTTTTCTCTGGCTCTCCTGTCTCAACAGGGAACCTGAGAAAGCAGCCGGTGATTCAGCCAGCTGACCATAGAGCTGATCAGAGACCAGAGTGGCTCCAAACATCTCTATGGCCTAAGAAACCGGAAGCTACGAGCATTTTATGACTTAGATTTCGCCGGATGTAAACAGCGCCATTGGGAAATTGGGGAAGCATTTTATCACACCGATCTTGGTGTGGTCAGATGCTTTGAGGGCAGAGGAGAGATCTAGGGTCTAATAGACCCCAATTTTTTCAAAAAAGAGTACCTGTCACTACCTATTGCTATCATAGGGGATATTTACATTCCCTGAGATAACAATAAAAATGATTTAAAAAAAAAAATGAAAGGAACAGTTTAAAAATAAGATAAAAAAGCAAAAAAATAATAAAGAAAAAAAAAAAAAAAAGCACCCCTGTCCCCCCTGCTCTCGCGCTAAGTCGAACGCAAGCGTCGGTCTGGCGTCAAATGTAAACAGCAATTGCACCATGCATGTGAGGTATCACCGCGAAGGTCAGATCGAGGGCAGTATTTTTAGCAGTAGACCTCCTCTGTAAATCTAAAGTGGTAACCTGTACAGGCTTTTAAAGGCTTTTAAAAATGTATTAATTTTGTTGCCACTGCACGTTTGTGCGCAATTTTAAAGCATGTCATGTTTGGTATCCATGTACTCGGCTTAAGATCATCTTTTTTATTCCATCAAACATTTGGGCAATATAGTGTGTTTTAGTGCATTAAAATTTAAAAAAGTGTGTTTTTTCCACAAAAAATGCTTTTGAAAAATCGCTGCGCAAATACCGTGTGAAAAAAAAAATGAAACACCCACCATTTTAATCTGTAGGGCATTTGCTTTAAAAAAATATATAATGTTTGGTGGTTCAAAGTAATTTTCTTGCAAAAAAAAATAACTTTTTCATGTAAACAATAAGTGTCAGAAAGGGCTTTGTCTTCAAGTGGTTAGAAGAGTGGGTGATGTGTGACATAAGCTTCTAAATGTTGTGCATAAAATGCCAGGATAGTTCAAAACCCCCCCAAATGACCCCATTTTGGAAAGTAGACACCCCAAGCTATTTGCTGAGAGGCATGTCGAGTCCATGGAATATTTTATATTGTGACACAAGTTGCGGGAAAGAGACAAATTTTTTTTTTTTTTTTTTGCACAAAGTTGTCACTAAATGATATATTGCTCAAACATGCCATGGGGATATGTGAAATTACACCCCAAAATACATTCTGCTGCTTCTCCTGAGTACGGGGATACCACATGTGTGAGACTTTTTGAGAGCCTAGCCACGCACGGGACCCCGAAAACCAAGCATCGCCTTCAGGCTTTCTAAGGGCGTAAATTTTTGATTTCACTCTTTACTGCCTATCACAGTTTCGGAGGCCATGGAATGCCCAGGTGGCACAAACCCCCCCCAAATGACCCCATTTTGGAAAGTAGACACCCCAAGCTATTTTCTGAGAGGTATAGTGAATATTTTGCAGACCTCACTTTTTGTCACAAAGTTTTGAAAATTGAAAAAAGAAAAAAAAAATAAAATTTTCTGGTCGTTCTTCATTTTCAAAAACAAATGATAGCTGCAAAATACTCACCATGCCTCTCAGCAAATAGCTTGGGGTGTCTACTTTCCAAAATGGGGTTATTTGGGGGGGTTTTGTGCCATCTTGGCATTTTATGGCCTTCAAAACTGTGATAGGTAGTGAGGAGTGAAATCAAAAATTTATGCCCTTAGAAATCCTGAAGGCAGTGATTGGTTTTCGGGGCCCCGTACGTGGCTAGGCTCCCAAAAAGTCCCACACATGTGGTATCCCCGTACTCAGGAGAAGCAGCTGAATGTATTTTGGGGTGCAATTCCACATATGCCCATGGCCTGTGTGAGCAATATATCATTTAGTGACAACTTTTTGTAAAAAAATTTTTTATTTTTTTTTGTCATTATTCAATCACTTGGGACAAAAAAAATAAATATTCAATGGGTTCAACATGCCTCTCAGCAATTTCCTTGGGGTGTCTACTTTCCAAAATGGGGTAATTTGGGGGGGTTTTGTACTGCCCTGCCATTTTAGCACCTCAAGAAATGACATAGGCAGTCATAAATTAAAAGCTGTGTAAATTCCAGAAAATGTATCCTAGTTTGTAGACGCTATAACTTTTGCGCAAACCAATAAATATACGCTTATTGACATTTTTTTTACCAAAGACATGTGGCCGAATACATTTTGGCCTAAATGTATGACTAAAATTTAGTTTATTGGTAGAAAAAGTAAAGGTAAAAAGTAGAAAATATAATTTTTTTTCAAAATTTTCGGTCTTTTTCCGTTTATAGCGCAAAAAATAAAAACGGCAGAGGTGACCAAATACCATCAAAAGAAAGCTCTATTTGTGGGAAGAAAAGGACACAAATTTCGTTTGGGTACAGCATTGCATGACCGCGCAATTAGCAGTTAAAGCGAAGCAGTGCCGAATTGTAAAAAGTGCTCTGGTCAGGAAGGGGGTAAAATCCTCCGGGGCTGAAGTGGTTAATTGGTATTAGCGAGGATTCCTTGAGACCTGAAAATTATTTCAAGGGTTCCTCCAGGACACCTGAACTCAATAATTTGGAGGCTTGTTCACATACTTTTGCTATATAGCAGGTGCAATGGGTATGTGTAAATATAAAATATACATGCACCTCTAGGTGCCTGGTTTAGATTGAACAGAATGCAGGGCCTGGAACAGTTTTTCATCTTGACAAAACAATGCCACTATACAGCCTTAGCCACTTACTGTACAGTATATAAGGGTTTTCACCAAAACACTGGTATCAGTAAATACCCTTTTGAGGATCAGAGACAATATTTTTTTATACAGTATAAAAGGAACTCCTCCAGCAAAACGCATACTGTGCAGTATAAGAGCATTACTTCAATTGCATGATTGGACAACCAGCCTGTAAAAAGTGCATTTGCAGGCTGCTCAAGTTTCCGATTTCCACCTTTATCCTTCTATTACATGATAAATAGAGAGAACAGTGGCGTGGCGTATCATCCATGTGTGCAGGGTGTTCACTGCACACGGGCTTCTCCTCCTCTGTCTCCCGCCGCTGTCAGCTGAAATGCCATACAGGGAGATCGGTGCTCGCAACTGTCCCTCTGCCACACCGATCATCCCCCCAATGTCCGGCGTGCCCTTCTCCTCCAGCCCGTGTTCTCTGGACCCCTGTCCTCTTACGACCGCTTTGTCCTCCTTCTCCTCCTCCAGCCCCGTGTTCTCTGGCCCCGTCCTCCTCCTCCACCCCCCCTCGTTCCCCCACAGCCAGCTCCCTCCTCTCCTCTCCCAGCAGGTGCGAGATGTGTCAGGATGGAGAGCAGAGGAAGGGGCCAGTAAATGTCATTTACTGGCTCAATCCTTTTCTGAATTGGACATAGAGAGTGATCGCTACCGAACGCTCTCTATGTCCTGTGATTACTGAGCAGAGAAACCTGTGTGTTACTCTGCTTCAGTTTATGAATGGACAGGAGCCGCTGTCTCCTGTTCATTCATCTTCAATGCTGAGAAAGGGACTGGGGAATCTGTGTCCTCAGCCTCTTTCTCTGTCCCAAAGGGGGGATGTGAGGGGTCTGTTTAGACCCCTAATATCTCACCAAAGCCTGAAACTGATAGTAAAAAAAAATCCAATAAATATTACAAAAAAAATTGTAAAAAAAATGATAAGGAATAAAAATGTGTAAAAATAAAAGAATATAAATAAAAAACTACTAACACAACCTCCCGCCCACCCTACCGACACTGTCCACAGTCCCAACCCCCCCCCCCCCCCAAAAAAAAAGCATTGTGAAAAAAAATGAAAAACAACATAAATTGTAGAAAACAATACATAAAAAAAAAAACTATTGACACCATTCGCTGCTCTACTGACACTGTCCACTGCCCCATAACACCCCCTTTCACTGAAGCACTGTGAAAAAAAAAGATTAAAAAAAAATTGTAAAAAATAATAGTTAATAAAATAATAAATATAAAAAAATTCTGACACTGTCTATTGTTCTACTGACATCATCCAGAGGCCCCCAAAAAACATAAAAAAAATGTAACTGTAAAAAAATAATTAAAAAAAATAAAGAACTACTGACACTGTCCACTGTCCTAATGACGCCATCCTGCACATACTACCCACCGCCGTACACTCCACACCTGCACATTCTATACACCTCCATACACTCCACACTCCTCTCCTGCACATAATACCTTCCTCCATACACTGCATACTCCTCTTCTGCACATACTAACAACCTCCATACACTCAGCACTCTCTCCTGCACATACTACCCACCACCATACACTCCATATTCCTCTCCTACACATACTACCCACCTCCATACACTCTGCACTTCTCTCCTACACATACTACCCACCTCCATACACTCCGCACTCCTCTCCTACACATACTACCCACTGCCATACATCCCACACCCCTCTCCTGCACATACTACCCACCTCCATACACTCCACACCCCTCTCCTGCGCATACTACCCACCGCCTTACACTCTGCACTCCTCTACTACACATACTACCCACCTCTATACACTCCGCACTCCTCTCCTACACATACTACCCACTGCCATACACTCCACACCCCTCTCCTGCACATACTACCCACCTCCATACACTCCACACCCCCCTCCTGCGCATACTACCCACCGCTTTACACTCTGCACTGTACGTTCCCTAATTAACATAACCACATTCTGCATTATGTAAGTAATCTCAGACTCTATTAAACCACACCCCTTTAAGCCACGCCCAACATTGCGCACAATTTAGGCCACACCCACATTTTGCCGTGATGTACTGCAGGCGCCGCCAGGGCCGGACTTACCATTGGGCTTGACTGGGCTCAAGCCCATGTCCCCCGGCCAATAGGGGGCCCCGCCCATTTCGAAAGCGGCCAAAAGCCGCCGAGATACACAGGACATCCTGCTCTGTATCTCGGCGGCGCCATTTTTAAACTGAAAGGCTGCAATGACACTGGAGCAAGGCTACACTGACAAGTCTGCAAATGACACTGGGGCAAGGCTACACTGACACTGACAAGGCTACACTGACACTGACAAGGCTGCAGATGGATGCTGATAAGGCTGCATTGATGGGCATTTAAATGTAAGTTTTTTCCTTAAAATTTCCTCCTAAACTTGGGGTGCGTGTTATACGCCTATAAATACGGTAATTATCATTTTATCCATTTTTATTGCTTTTATTAATCATGGACCCAGGACGAATATTAGTACAGTATCCCACACTTATACGCTTATATATTATCTACTTTTGTGAGTAGCCATTTGGCTGTTTTGTCTTGTCCAATTAAACAGAAGTTCTTTAATACTGCACTGAGTCTGGCGCACCTTGTCCTTTTCTATTTCTGTTTTATAGAGCTGTGCATATGTATAAGTAGGGCCTGAAAGTGACTCAAGCCCAGGGGCCCCCACCACCCTAAGTCCTGCCCTGGGCACCGCATTTTATTTTATCGATACCTGGGGCCCACTTTTTATCTTGCACACAGGCCCACTCATTTCACGATACACTCCTGAGAGAGAGACTTGGTAGATGGCATTCTAGAACAACACTAGGTGTTTATAGCCAGTAGTTAGGTGCTTATTCACAGCATCTGCGGTAGTTTGTCCATGTCAAACGCCATGTCAGATTTTCCTCCTAAATCAAACCAGGACAGATTGTGTCAGATCAGAGAATTTACTCAAAGTGAGGAACTGCTTTCAAGAGCATACCCTTGGTAAAAAAAATCATGAAAAGTTCCAGCCATTGGAGATAAGCTCATTGACCAAGGGCTATGACTATTGAATACAAGTCAGGTCTTCCAACATTATAGCCTCAATAGCATTCGACATTGCATTAGTCTATTTAAGTGACAATGTTGGGGTGAAACTACTTTACAACCCTTTAGGGGTGATTGTAATCTTAAAGTGTTTTTAACCTTAAACATTAATGTTACTGCCAGCCCCTCTCTTGTATCCAGTCATAATGCACTGTGTAAGTATTTTCTTTAAAACAAAGCCTCAAAATACCTTTTTTTCAGATATATTTAGGCCGGTCACGTGACTCCCGGCCACTCTCCTACTCCGATCCAGGGCTACAGCGGGAGGGGTCGAGATCTCCCACTGAAGTCAGCCGGGGATGTCACATGACTGCCGTGCTGGCTGCTCAGCCGTTTCCGCTGTAGCCCTGGATCGGAGTAGGAGAGCTGCTGGGAGACACGTGACCAGCCTGAAGATCTCTGAAAAAAGTATTTAGAGGCTTTGTTTTAAAAAACACTTACACCAGTGCATTATGGCTGCATACAAGTGTGGGAATGGCAGTGACATTTTTTAAAGTTTACTTTTCTACTAAGAGCGGCAAGAGGGGTGGGGGGCACAGACACACGGAGCTAGGAGGAGGAGAGAGGAGAGCCGTGGATGACGGAGGCACATAAACTAACCACGGTAATCAGAGCTCAGGAGCCATAATTATTGTGGTCAGCACACAGAGGGGGACACAGGAAGTGGCAGGATCAACACCAGGTTTTTTACATCTTAGAAAGGGGCAGGTTAGACAGCACAAGCACTGAACAGGATCTCTCTTTTTTTTTTTTTTTTAAGGTTACAACCACTTTACTGGTCTTGTTCCTATTTGAAATTTCTGTCCTGGTAAATTGGTAACTCATTATTCATTTTGAAACATTTGAATATTTTGATGTCAACAAAACAGAAGTTAAGCATCTGCAGCAAAATTTGGCAAAAACTCTTGAATTGTAGACAATATTTTTTTTTAACAAAACCAGATCTTTCAGGCAGCTCAGCTATACTGTCTGCTACCTGCTCCAAATATTCATCATATTTTGATTGTTGCCATAGATTGGTACACATCATTGTATATCATTATCATACCTATAGGCTTTTGTAGTGCATCTTTCAGCTTTTGATCACTCCTACAATTATAGTCAGTTATGCCGCGTACACACGAGCGGACTTTACGGCAGACTTTGCCCGGCGGACGGGATTTCGTCGGACAATTCGATCGTGTGTGGGCTCCAGCGGACTTTGTTTTCTCAAAAGTTGGATGGACTTAGATTTGAAACATGTTTCAAATCTATCCGACGGACTCGAGTCCGGTCGAAAAGTCCGCTCGTCTGTATGCTAGTTCGACGGACAAAAAGCCACGCTAGGGCAGCTATTGGCTACTGGCTATGAACTTCCTTATTTTAGTCCGGTCGTACGTCATCACGTACGAATTAGACGGACTTTGGTTGATTGTGTGTAGGCAAGTCCGTTCATTCAGAAAGTCCGTCGTAAAGTCCGTCGAAAAGTCCGCCGGGCAAAGTCTGCCGTAAAGTCCGCTCGTGTGTACGCGGCATTATTCAAAATGTCCACCAAAGAGACAAATAGATCTCTCAAGTGGATGTAGGATTTAATGCCAATGTTTGTCTACAGCTAAATGCACCACAGTTGCTGTTCAGACTGCCCTGTGTGCTGATAGCAAATACCTGTATGAGCCCTTAAATATAACCCAAAATGGAAAAATTTACTATTCTTATGACATAACTGCTAGCTACCAGACAGGCTGTCAATGGCTAAGGGTACACATGAATGTCACTACACTGAGAGCAGTATCCCAAACCAAAAATGATATACATATTTGCTTACCAATCATTAGATGTAGTGACTGTATTAATTTGGGCTTTTCTCCCTCTGTTTTCCCCTGGTAATCTAGCCAGTAACACACCTGCTGTTTTATACAGACACCATTCTGGATGAAGGGCAAAACCTTGGGATAAAGGTTTTACATACATAAATAAAAGCTGATCATTTTAACCACTTGACATCCGCGCTATGGCCGAGTGACGGCCACAGCGCGGACCTGAATTCCCGGGAGGCCGTCATATGATGGCCTCCCCTGTGCATGTGCCCTGCCGAGCGCGCTGTGATCACCGAGTCAATGAGACTCGGGTGATCACCGATCCGAGTAAGGGGCCGGTCCCAGCCCCTTACCATGTGATCAGCTGTCAGCCAATGACAGCTGATCACATGATGTAAACAAAAGATCGGTAATCGTTTTTTTTTTTTCTACTCACGCTGATAGCGTGAGTAGAAAAAAAAGCCGATCAACGGCTCAGATGTGAGGGACAAAGGTCCCGAAGTGGAAGAGGCACATCTGCCTCATCTGTGCCACCTAACAGTGCCACCTAGCAGTGCCCACAGTGCCACCTAACAGTGCCCACAGTGCCACCTAACAGTGCCCACAAGTGCCACCTATCAATGCCCACAAGTGCCAGCTATCAATGCCCAACAGTAGTGCCAATCAGTGCTGCCTATCAGTGTAACTGATCAGTGCCCATTATTGCCGCCCATCAGTGCCCATCACTGCCACCCATCAGTGCCCATCACTGCCGCCTATCAGTGCCCATCACTGCCGCCTCATCAGCGTACATCAATGAAGGAGAAAAATTTCCTGTTTTAAATTTTTTATAACAAAATATAAAAAAATAAATATATATATATTTTTTTTAATTCAGTCTTTTTACATTTTTTTAACAAAAAAAAAAAAACCCCGCAGAGGTGATCAAATGCCACCAAAAGAAAGCTCTATTTGTGGGAAAAAAATGATAAAAATTTAATTTGGGTACAGTGTTGTATGACCACGCAATTGTCATTCAAAGTGCATCAGCGCTGAAAGCTGAAAATTGGTCTGGATAGGAGGGGGGTTTAAGTGCCCAGTAAGCAAGTGGTTAGGCACCACTGCCAGTGTTAAATGGTCTGTCTCATACCTGTAACTGAGAAAAACAACAGACTTACTGGCTGGATCACCAGATGAAAATAAAAGAACAAAAGCCTAAAAAAGAAAACTAATATAGCCATCACAGAAGAATTGGTAAGCTGCATAATAATAAATGTTTGCCTGTGGCGGTAATACTGCTTGAAGTTTAAATCCAATATTGCATATCTGTTCCATTGTGTGCAACCATCTATAAATACACTCAGGAAAAAAATATCTGACGCCAGGACTGCACTGCAAGTTGTGGCATTTTCCAGAAGGGTTGTTGCAAGCAGGCTGGCACCCTAGGTAGAAGCATGGTCAGACTGTCAGGGCTGGGCTGAAGAAGCATAGTCATGATAGAAGCCAAGGTCATACACAGAGAGGCAAACCAGAGACAGGGCTGAACCGTGGTCAGGAACAGTAGCCACTGTGTGCATTTCTGTGCAAACGAGCATGGCCATGTATAGTATTGGCAACTATGCCAGGTCTTTTCCTCACTATATGCACATTTTTGGTTTGCTGTCTTCTCAGCACACGCTCATGTTTGTTCTGAATAGCTCCCTGACACTACCACTTGTGTAGGGCTCTTTCTCTTTTTAACCCCTTAAATTTTACCTGCAGTGCCCCCTACAGGCTTCTGCATTATGAGAGCAGCCTTACATGAGTCACTGCACTCCACTTAGTTTATATCTCACTGTGCACTGTGAGATCGAACTAAACTTTCAGATCCATCGCCTCCGGATATAGTATTATATTGCAGATTATCACTGCTCATATATGATAGTTGCATTTGTTTTCTTTTTACAGGCTTTCATTATTTTCACCTGGTGATCTTTAGAAAATCATTCTTCCTACTCCTTTGTGGCTACACCATAGCTCCCAACTGTCCCTGATTTGGAGGGACTGTCCCTGATTTGGAGCAATGTCCCTCTGTCCCTCATTCCTCTTCATTTGTCCCTCATTTTGGTCTGATCTATATAGATGTATATAAAATGCACTTTTTATCTATCAAAAAGTGTTTTCCAGCACTAAACCTTTCATCTGATATCTAAATTGCTGCATTTGTAAATTCCAAAAGCCAATATAAAGGAATAGTAGTGGTAAAAAAGCACTTGTGGGTTTAATTAATCTTGTATTTTTTGTACAATTCTCCTTTAAGGGGTGTAGCAGGGTGTGTGTCCTATGCCTGCATGCTTTTGCTGATAGGTGTCCCTCATTCCCATCTCAAAAAGTTGGGAGGTATGGCTACACTCATTTCTGCACTATATTACTGGAAGGAACCATGGTTTTCACATGAGCTGGACTTCAAACATGTTTGCCTTTGCTCAACTCAATTACCTGGTGGATTGATCAGGACTACTACATCACACACGAAAGATAAAGATGTTTGTCCTTTTTTTATTAACTCAGCGACAAGGATGTTGCATTTCTAGCAAGATCAACAGTGAATTTCTCTACTTGCTGAAGCGTTCTTAGTCTGAAAAAGAAAGTTAATGAAGTCACCACATCTAGGGACTGGTAATCTGCAATACAGTATATTACATTTTTGTTTTGGATATGCTTTAACCACTTCAGCCCGGAAGAATTTACCACCTTCCTGACAAGGCGTCACTTTAACTAACAATTGCGCGGCCGTGCGAAGTTGTACCCAAACAAAATGTATGTCCTTTTTTTCCCCACAAATTGAGCTTTCTTTTGGTGGTATTTGATCACCTCTGCGGTTTTTTTTTGTGTGCTAGAAACAAAAGAGTGACAATTTTGAAAAAAACTTTTTGCTATAATAAGTATCCCAAACTAAAAAAAAACAAAAAACAAATTTCTTCATCAGTTTAGGCCAATATGTATTCTTCTACATATTTTTGGTAAAAAAAAATCGCAATAAGCGTATGTTGATTGGTTTGCGCAAAAGTTATAGCAGCTACAAAAAAGGGGATAGATTTATGGCATTTTTATTATTTTTTTTTTCTAGTAATGGCGGCAATCAGCGATATTTTATCGGGACTGCGACAGGGGGGTTAGCAGGGGTTAACACTAGGGAGGTGTTTCTAAGGCCTCATGCACTATGAATGTTAAAATAACGTTATAAAACGCTAGTAGCTTTGCAGTGAATTTTTCAACGTTTTTGCAATAGCGTTTTTTAGCGTTTTTTTTTTTGGGGGGGGGGGGGGGGCAAAAAACTCCTTAGCCAAAAACTGCTGATAACAGCCTATGTGTGCATGGACACATAGGATAACATGATGGGGAGTTTATTGACTGTAGAAAAAAACGTCTGAAGCCAAAAACAGCTGCTGTAAAAACGTCCAGTGTGCATGAGGCCTCACTGTAAGGGGATCAAGAAGAGGGGGTTGGGATTTAAATGAAACGCATGTTAACATGCATCTCCATCCCTAATACAGGTACAAAAAAGAGAGTTGGGACTTTAAATGAGGTATATATTATGGCTGGTCAGCATCGGTCAGATGTAAAAACATGTTTCCTGACAGACTCCATGGCAGCCTACGTATGGGTTAATCCCGCCTCTCATACCTCATAGGACCCCACTCCCATAAATCTTTGCTTCTAGACAGAGACTGTGTTCCTTTTTTGTCCTCCTCCTAGGACCAAGGTGTATCTCTTACCTTATGAAGTTTTGTTGATCCAGTCCTGGTGGTTCGCACGTGTTTGATGATGGCGGTGTCTTGTTGGAGTCCAGCTTCCCCAGCTATTAGCAGGGCGGACATACGGGGTTCACTCTGATGCCTGAAGAGCTGATTATACCGGCCATTGGCTGGGGAGCGGCATCTCGGCCAATCGTCCCAGCTATTAGCGGGAGGCCTCCCTCATTATTACCCCGGTCGTGCGGTGAGCGCTCCTCTTGCTCCCATTCCAGGATGGATCCCCTCAGGTGCCGTGGTAATGTATGCTTCTGATTATGAATTCTTTTGGCAGCCTGTTGTGTGTGTTTGTTTGTCCGAAATGCCTTTTTTCCTATGGCCATGGCGGCTGGGACGCATCTGCGTTCCAGTCCACCGCTTCCCCGCTCTGACTGCGCAGCTGCGAAGTCTCGATTGAGATCGAGGCTTGGTTCGCACCTGCGCAGTCTGCGCGCGATGACGGCAACTGCGCATGCGCGCGAGCGCCGTGGAGCGGCGTCGGTCACAGCGTAGGGACGCTGTGGCCGCGATGACGTCATCACAGGCGGCAGATTCAAATAGCTGTCACATACAGCTATGCTTTGGGATGCTCTTTCGCTCAGGCAGCGGCTTCCCTGTGTCCATCTCTCTGGCTTCTGAGGTAAGGAGCTTTGTTGTACCTTCCTGTGTCTAGGTCTCTTTCTCCAAATAGGGGAAAGAGAAGGTGAAAGTATACATAGGTAGTTATTGGTTTCTTATTGATTGTGTTTGCAGTCTTTTGTTTCTGTCGCCATGGATGTCTCACCGCCCCCTAGTGGCCAACCCTTACACCGCAGGTAGGATGAAGTATTTTTATTCTTTCGTTCTGCCTGTATTGTTTGGAGTACTATTTAGGAACAAGGTATTATTTTCTTCCCCTTCAGCCCTTCTAGGTCTGAACCACAGCTATCGGCACATAAAGAAAAAGACCAGTCTAGGTCTCATCATCACCAGTCTACGTCGGGTTCTAGACGTACTAGGTCATCTTCCAGACACCGCAAAGAGGGGTCAAGGTCTAAATCTAGCCATCATTCCCCCCGCCATTCCAGCCGCCCTGAGAGGAAAGCTTGCTGAGGATGTAAAACTCAGGTCCCAGAGGGTAAATCTCTCTGTGAGTTGTGCTTTTCGAGAGCCACAAAGGAAAGAGGAGCTGATGACCAGCAAGTGGAGGCTCTGGTCAGGAAGGTGGTCCAGGAATCTCTTAACAAAGCAGATCTTGACCGAGCAGTAATTCCTCCTTCTGTTATAACTCCAGTTGCTGAAGATATGGAGTCCGAAGTTCCAGGTCCATCTCATCATAGTCTCTCTTTTAGCGGCTCCTCGGACAGCGAAGCAGAGATAATTGAACCTGGTGCAGGTTTTGACTTTTCCCTGGTTCCCCAACTAGTCAGAGCGGTTAAAGACGCATTGAGATGGGAGGAACCAGTAGAAGCACCCTCTAAACAGAGGAAATACTTTAAACACCTTAAGAAGGATCGCCCGAACTTCCCCTTCCTGGGTGAACTGGGTGAAATTATCTTGGATGAATGGGGTAAAGTTGATAGGAAAAACTCTTTAATTTCCAAGATTGCGAAGATGTATCCTTTCAAGAATGATGAAGTAAAACATCTTGAATCAGCCCCCCTTGTCGATGCAGCTCTCATGAGGCTGGTGAGACATGTTACGCTCCCTCTAGAGGATACCGTCTCTTTCAAGGATGGTCTGGAGAGAAAGATTGATACGGACTTAAAACGTATCTATATCACGGCAGTGATGGCTTGTAAACCGGCTCTGGCCCTCGCAGCTTTGTCAAAAGCCATGGAGTCTTGGACGGATGATGTGGGTGCAGCTCTAGGAAGTGTGTCTGAGGACTTATTCAAGAGCTCTCCAATACATGAGCTGAAACTGGCTTCGGTCTTCCTGGGAGAAGCATCCATCGACATCATTCGCCTCGTGGCACGTGTCATGCTTTCATCAGTTACAGCAAAACGTGCCCTCTGGTTACGCCCATGGGTTGCAGACCCTGCCTCTAAACAGGCCTGGTGCAGGATTCCTTTCGAAGGCTCCTCTCTCTTCGGAAATAAACTGGATTCTGCTATCTCCCGTGCTACTGGGGGCAAGTCAGGATTCTTACCCCAGGACCGTCGTATCCTTAACCAAAGAAGGACTCAACCTAGACAAGAACCAGAACGCGCTAGAGATGCTCGTCGCTACAGACCTGGTCGGGAGTTTAGGAAAAACTGGAGGAGAGGCCAGCCTTCAGGCCAAAAATCCTCAAAGTCAGCCCCGTCAAGTGGTCGGGACACTTCCAAGTCCTTTTGATACGATGCCTGTCCAGGTAGTGCAAGTAGGGGCTCGTTTACTCCGGTATCAGCACGTCTGGGCAGCCTCGATTCAAGATTACTGGACCGTCAAAACGGTCTCCTCAGGTCACACTTGGGTTTTCACCAATCCACCCAGTCACCGGTTTGTGCCTACGGTCCTTCCGCTCTCAGAAGAAAAAAGACAAATTCTTCTATCTTATACAGAATCTCTGATTGCCCAAGGGGCCGCCATTCAAGTTCCATCAGAAGAAAAATTTCTTGGAATTTATTCCCCCCTTTTCATGGTCCTCAAAAAGAATGGCTCTTGGAGACCAGTAATCGACCTGACACATCTAAATTCCTTCATCAAGAAGGAAAAATTCAAGATGGAAACCCTGCTGACAATCCGACAAACAGTTCAACCAGGAGATTGGCTGGTCTCCATAGACCTGAAAGACGCCTACTTTCATGTGCCGATCGCAAAAGATTTCCAGAGGTATCTCCGATTCGCAGTAGGCCAGAGGCATCTCCAATTCACTTGTCTCCCATTCGGGCTCACAACATCGCCTCGAGTGTTTTCGAAGCTCTTATTGGCGGTAGTTGCTCTAATCCGAGTAAAAGGCATTCGGTTACACCATTACCTGGACGACCTACTTCTTCTGTCTCAGGACAGGGAACAGATTTTGTCACATCGGGATCAAGTCATATCTACTCTGACAGAGTTCGGTTGGCTATTGAACAGGGAGAAAAGTCACCTAGTTCCGACACAAGCTCTAGTATTCCTCGGGGCCCTATTCAACACAGTGGAGAGCACCATCTCTCTTCCTTTGGAGAAGATTCCGGTAATTCGAGAGAGAATTCGCCTAGCATTGTCAGCAACTCTCCTCAGAGCCTCTCAGTGTCTCAAAATAATCGGCACTATGGTAGCCACAGCCCCCATGGTGAAGTGGGCGCAATGGAAAATGCGGCCCTTTCAGAAGGGTTTTCTCCAGCAATGGGATCCAGGGTCTCGAGACCATCTGGTGCGGGTAACCACCTCCATGCGGGAGAGCCTCCCCTGGTGGCTGCTACGGAAAAACCTCCTCAATTGTCACTCCATAGCACCTGTCTCCTGGATTACAGTGACAACGGATGCGAGCAACAGAGGTTGGGGCGCTCTCTGTCTGTCGGAGATAGCCCAAGGCAGGTGGGACTTCCCATCCCAAGGGATAGTCTCAAATGTCCTGGAGCTCCGAGCTGCCTTCCGTGCCCTTCATGCTTTTCTCCATCTGATCTCAGGAGCCTCAGTCCTCCTGAGACTGGACAACACGACCGCAGTGTCATACATCAAGAGACAGGGGGGCACCCGCAGTCTCTCCTTACTGAGGGAAGTAAGCCCGATCATGTCCTGGGCCCAGATGAACTTAACAAATCTATCTGCTGTTTATCTTCCAGGAATTCAAAATGTCCAAGCGGACTTCCTTTCAAGAGTCACGCTAGACAACAACGAGTGGTCCCTCCACACCGAAGTTTTCGATTGGCTCCTGTCTCTAGGGATGATGCCGGAGGTGGATCTGTTCGCATCCCCATGCAATTTCAAGCTGGGGAAATATTACACGAGGTGTCGTTGTCCCCAGGCCTTCGGAGTGGATGCCCTGACGGACCAGTGAAAATTCCACAGGGCCTATGCCTTTCCCCCAGTTCCAGTCATTCTTCGTTTCCTCTCGAGGCTCAGGTGGGAGAATGTCAAGGTACTGGCGGTGGTCCCGTTTTGGCCCAACAGGCCATGGTTTCCTCTCCTGATGCAGCTCAGTTACCGAGAGCCGGTCCCTCTTCCGTCCAGACCAGATCTCCTGCTGCAGGGAGCGTCTCTTCACCCTTGCCCATCCCAGCTCCATCTGATGGCTTGGTGGTTGAGAGGAGAAGGTTGGAAGCTCTAGGTTGTCCTAGTACAGCTATTGCTACATTGTTGAATGCCAGAAGAGCGGGCACCAACAGAGTGTATCAGAGGATTTGGGCGAAGTTTGCGGACTATGTGATTTCCACCAATGGATCCTGTAGTAATCCAAGGATTCAGGACATTTTAGGTTTTCTACAAACCGGCCTGGATCTGTCCCTATCGGTGAGTTCCTTGCGGGTCCAAGTTTCGGCAATCTCAGCCTTCACAGGCGTATCATGGGCCAGACACCCCCTTACTAGGCAGTTCTTCAAGGGAGCAATAAGGCTTAGGCCTCAGAAAAGACCAAGATTCTCTAAATGGGATCTCCCTCTCGTCTTGGATTTCTTCTCAGAAAAGGAGATACGGCATATGGATCAGTCATCAATTAGAGAGCTTTCTCTCAAAGTGGTCTTTCTAGTGGCCATAACATCGGCCAAGAGAGTTTCTGAAGTTGGATCCCTAGGATACAAAGAACCTTTTCTTACCTTCTTCCCAGACCGGGTAGTCTTGATCCCCATGTTAGGATCGAATCCTAAAGTAACAACCATCTTCCATGAAAATCAGGAGATTGTCCTCCCTACTTTCAGATCCACTGAGGACTCTAATGTTCACCCTCTAGATGTTGGGCAGGTTCTGAAACAATACCTAGAAGCCACAGCTTCTTTCCGCCAGTCTGATTATCTGTTTGTGCTTTTTCATGGCAAGAACAAGGGTTTACGGGCTTCCTCTAGAACCATCGCATCATGGATCGTTCAAGCTATCCAATGGGCATACAGGTCTAAGGGTTTGGCTCCTCCGGAGGCGGTAACCGCTCATTCTACCAGGAGCGTCTCTACATCATGGGCAGCATCCCGACATGTGTCTCCAGATGTAATCTGTAAAGCGGCCTCATGGTCATCAATTAACACTTTTATGACACACTATTGTGTAGAACCGGCTTCTTTGTCTACGGTTAACTTTGGTTTGCACGTATTATCTGTTGATGGTGCCAATTAAACCTTTTTTTCTTTAACCAGCAATTGCCCACCCGGGTGTGTATGGCTAGTTATTTCCCATACGTAGGCTGCCATGGAGTCTGTCAGGAAAACGGAAAATTTATATCAAATACTTACCGTAATTTTCCTTTCCTGATGGACTCCATGGCAGCAGGAGTTCCCTCCCAGTTGCTGGAGTAGGCTAAGTTACGGAACACAGTCTCTGTCTAGAAGCAAAGATTTATGGGAGTGGGGTCCTATGAGGTATGAGAGGCGGGATTAACCCATACGTAGGCTGCCATGGAGTCCATCAGGAAAGGAAAATTACGGTAAGTATTTGATATAAATTTTCCGTTATTTATTAATAAATATATGTTTGTCATGATTGAGTAGGTACATCACAAACAGTACATGCATAACAGAAATACAGTGGGGACAGAAAGTATTCAGACCCCCTTAAATTTTTCACACTTTTTTATATTGCAGCCATTTGCTAAAATCATTTAAGTTCATTTTTTTTCCTCATTAATGTACACACAGCACCCCATATTGACAGAAAAACACAGAATTGTTGACATTTTTGCAGATTTATTAAAAAAGAAAAACTGAAATATCACAGGGTCCTAAGTATTCAGACCCTTTGGTTAGTATTTAGTAGAAGCACCCTTTTTATCTAATACAGCCATGAGTCTTTTTGGGAAAGATGCAACAAGTTTTTCACACCTGGATTTGGGGATCCTCTGCCATTCCTCCTTGCAGATCCTCTCCAGTTCTGTCAGGTTGGATGGTAAATGTTGGTGGACAGCCATTTTTAGGTCTCTCCAGTGATGCTCAATTGGGTTTAAGTCAGGGCTCTGGCTGGGCCATTCAAGAACAGTAACAGAGTTGTTGTGAAGCCACTCCTTCGTTATTTTAGCCAGTGTGCTTAGGGTCATTGTCTTGTTGGAAGGTAAACCTTCGGCCCAGTCTCAGGTCCTGAGCACTCTGGAGAAGGTTTTCGTCCAGGATATTCCTGTACTTGGCCGCATTCATCTTTCCCTCGATTGCAAAGAATCATCCTGTCCCTGAAGCTGAAAAACACCCCCACAGCATGATGCTGCCACCACCATGCTTCACTGTTGGGACTGTATTGGACAGGTGATGTGTCTTGCACTGAGGAGAGGCTTCCGTCGGGCCACTCTGCCATAAAGCCCCGACTGGTGGAGGGCTGCAGTGATGGTTGACTTTCTACAACTTTCTCCCATCTCCCGACTGCATCTCTGGAGCTCAGCCACAGTGATCTTTGGGTTCTTCTTTACCTCTCTCACCAAGGCTCTTCTCCCCCAATAACTCAGTTTGGCCGGACGGCCAGCTCTAGGAAGGGTTCCCAAACGTCTTCCATTTAAGGATTATGGAGGCCACTGTGCTCTTAGGAACCTTAAGTGCAGCAGAAGTTTTTTGTAACCTTGGCCAGATCTGTGCCTTGCCACAATTCTGTCTCTGAGCTCTTCAGGCAGTTCCTTTGACCTCATGATTCTCATTTGCTCTGACATGCACTGTGAGATGTAAGGTCTTATATAGACAGGTGTGTGGCTTTCCTAATCAAGTCCAATCAGTATAATCAAACACAGCTGGACTCAAATGAAGGTGTAGAACCATCTCAAGGATGATCAGAAGAAATGGACAGCACCTGAGTTAAATATATGAGTGTCACAGCAAAGGGTCTGAATACTTAGGACCATGTGATATTTCAGCTTTTTTTTTTAATAAATCTGCAAAAATGTCAACAATTGTGTGTTTTTCCATCAATATGGGGTGCTGTGTGTACATTAATGAGGAAAAAAATTAACTTAAATAATTTTAGCAAATGGCTGCAATATAACAAAGAGTGAAAAATTTAAGGGGGTCTGAAAACTTTCCGCTCCCACTGTACATAATGTTACAAATCATGTAGATGAATAAGTAGCATGTTAAAAACCATAACTGTTGTACATGGAAAGAGTAAATATCCTCAATAATAAAAATGACTCAAAATGAGTATTATTGGAAAAAACAGCCTAATCCAAAGAACATATGAATAGAACGTAGTGTATCTGTGTAAGCCCGACGCGTTTCATGGAATATGTCCAATCTTCAGGGGTGGATGCATACTAAATCTACAAAGAGACATAAATGTATCAAAGTATACCGGTAATGAACCAAAAATAAAAACTATATAATAGTAGATGAAGGGAAGGTAATGTAAACCATCCCTTCAAAACTCACATGTTCTGCTGAGCGTAGAGCGTGCACTGCAGGAGAGCATGGGCTATGGAGAATGCTGGGGTCCGGAAGCTGTGGAATAGAGTCTGATGGAGAGACAGGGAGCATGTGTGTAAATGTACAATGTGTGGTGTCAATAGAAGGAATAGGCTCCGATCTGTGAATCAATGAAAAAATGAATGCCAAAAGGAGTGCAACAAGTATTACCTATCAACAAAAAAGAGGACCCAAACCTACTGGATAACATTAAATTATATGTGAGGCTTCAAAAGTCCCCAGGGAATAGACCAAAGTCCAAAACCACAGATGAAATAAGAGGTGTGAGGGGATGTGACTGACTAGAGGAGGAGCCAGATCATTGTTCCTACTTACTAGGAACAGATGATCTGTTTCTCGTCCCCTGTCTGAACAAGGATTTGTGTGTTTACAAACATAAATCCTTGTTCTGGCTCTCGTGCCTGCAATCGTGGGTGGCTGGCCAGCGCACGCCTGCTATGGCTCTTAAAGAATCCGCCGTACATATACGGCGATTCGCACAGGAGAGCCATCCAGGAGTCGGTCAGGAAGTGGTTAATATATAGTGGTGAATTCAAGGGATTTTACATGTGCCTGAAGTTCTTATATAACTTGCCATTGGGATGTGGGAATTTGTAATACAAAAGAACAAACTGGTTATGATCAGTAACACAGATTCTCTTTGATGATTCAGAATCAAATATAAATTTAAAAAGGAAATAGAAATTAATTTAACTAAATTTTTAAACCATGCTATTTTTGTATTACATAATATACAATACTATATATAACACATATTATGGATTTTATTTTGAACAGAGCAAAGAAGAAGGCACTTCTAAGTGCAGTAATAAAAAAACACTTTAATGACAAGGAAGGGTTAAAAACACTCACAAGATAGAAATTAAAAACAGGCATATCAATGGATCCAGCAGGATGCCCCCTGGTAGTAAAGACAACTGCAGGTGGAAGTTCCAGCTGACCAGTGGTGGGAAGCACTGTATCTCTGATCCAAGATGGAGAGCCGTGCTGTCAGGACCAGCATGGAATCCAGTCAACCGGAAGTGACGTCAGAGTGGGCGGGCCATGTTTTAGAGCATGCCCAGACAGCTCCTTCTTCAAACCAATTGGACCGCTGGTCAGCTGCAACTTCCACCTGCAGCTGTCTTTACTCCCAGGAGGCATCCCGTTGGACGTTTGCTCCTGTGAAACACGAACAAAATTAAAAACTTATTGAAAGATAAAAATGATATATATATACTGTATATATATATGTGTGTGTATATATATATACAGTATCTCACAAAAGTGAGTACACCCCTCACATTTTTGTAAATATTTTATTCTATCTTTTCATGTGACAACACTGAAGAAATGGCACTTTGCTACAATGTAAAGTAGTAAGTGTACAGCTTGTATAACAGTGTAAATTTGCTGACCCCTCAAAAAAAATCTTCACACAGCCCTTAATGTCTAAACTGCTGGCAACAAAAATGAGTACACCTCTAAGTGAAAATGTCTAAATTGGGCCCAAAGTGTCACTATTTTGTGTGGTCACCATTATTTTTCAGCACTGCCTTAACCCTCCTGGGCATGGAGTTCCCCAGAGCTTCACAGGTTGCCACAGGACTCCTCTTCCACTCCTCCATGACGACATCACGGAGCTGGTGGATGTTAAAGACCTTGCGCTCCTCCACCTTCTAGTTGAGAATGCCCCACAGGTGCCCAATAGGGTTTAGGTCTGGAGACATGTTTGGCCAGTCTGTCACCTTTACCCTCAGCTTCTTTAGCAAGGCAGTGGTGGTCTTGGAGCTGTGTTTGGGGTTGTTATTATGTTGGAATACTGCCCTGCGGCCCAGTCTCTGAAGGGAGGGGACCATGCTCTGCTTCAGTATGTCACAGTACATGTTGGCGTTCATGGTTCCCTCAATGAACTGTAGCTCCCCAGTGCTGGCAGCACTCATGCAGCCCCAGACCATGACACTCCCACCACCATGCTTGACTGTAGGCAAGACACACTTGTCTTTGTACTCCTCACCTGGTTGCCGCCACACACGCTTGACACCATCTGAACCAAATATGTTTATTTTGGTCTCATCAGACCACAGGACATGGTTCCAGTAATCCATGTCCTTAGTCTGCGTGTCTTCAGCAAACTGTTTGTGGGCTTTTTTGTGCATCATCTTTAGAAGAGGCTTCCTGGCTTCCTTCTGGGATGACAGCAATGCAGACCAATTTGATGCAGTGTGCGGCGTATGGTCTGAGCACTGACAGGCTGACCCCCCACCCCTTCAACCTCTGCAACAATGCTGGCAGCAGTCATACGTCTATTTCCCAAAGACAACCTCTGGATATGACGCTGAGCATGTGCACTCAACTTGGTCGACCATGGCGAGGCCTGTTCTGAGTGGAACCTGTCCTGTTAATACGCTGTATGGTCTTGGTCACTGTGCTGCAGCTCAGTTTCAGGGTCTTGGCAATCTTCTTATAGCCTAGGTCATCTTTATGTAGAACAACAATTCTTTTTCTTTCAGATCCTCAGAGAGTTCTTTGCCATGAGGTGCCATGTTGAACTTCCAGTGACCAGTATGAGAGAGGGAGAGCGATATCACCAAATTTAATACACCAGCTCCCCATTCACGCCTGAGACGTTGTAACACTAACGAGTCACATGACACACCAGGGAGAAAAATGGCTAATTGGGCCCAATTTGGACATTTTCACTTAGGGATGCACTCACTTTTGTTGCCATCAGTTTAGACATTAATGGCTGTGTGTTAAGTTATTTTAAGGGGACAGCAAAATTACACTGTTATACAAGCTGTGCACTCTCTACTTTACATTGTAGCAAAGTGCCTTTTCTTCAGTGTTGTTACGTGCAAAGATAAATAAAATAAACAAATAAAATATTTACAAAAATGTGGGGGGTGTACTCACTTTTGTGAGATACTGTATATATATATATATATGTGAATAACGTAAATGTATATACAATTGGTGCACATACCCATATATAAGAGGATGGTAGATGAGGGACATTAATAGGCGGTACAAAGTGCCTGGTGCTTTGCTAAAACAGGACCCACTACCTGTTTGAGGTGTCATAAATGAATTTCACAGATTTAAAAAATACTTCAGAATAAAATGTATAGTAATAAAAACTGTCATTATAGACATAAAGACATTTAAAAATTATTAATGTTATTAAAACTACCAAAAATTCCAGACATTGCATTTATATATAGATATCACAAGAAGAAGGGCAAATAGGAATAAACCATACACTGAAAGAGAACGACAAAAACCGCGATCTAAAAAAAAGGGGGGGAGAAAAAGACCTGAATATAAAAGCCTGGCTTTCTAAAGTCTGAGGGACAGTAAAGCAGTCCTTTGCTATTAAAAGTTTGGAGACCCCGATTATAAAATATGCAATGATATCATACTTGAAGTAAATGTATAAACCATCAACAAAACATGCTCTGAAAGATTTGGGGTCTGTATACAGGGATAGTTGGTCACGTCAGAATTGCTTTTGTCAATATAAATAAAGGGAATGTAAGCTCAAAGCAGCTTAGAAGCAGGTCAGAAGTTAGTCATAGTCACCTCACACATACCTTCATTATTCACCCTCATTACCGTAATTGGGTTTCCTTCACAAAAAAAAAAACACTTTATTATTGATATCAGAACAGTAATTGAAGCTACAGTGTAAGCTAAACGACAACCATTTTCTTCCCCCTCCTTGTTAGTCCTGAGCTTTGATGCTGAGAAGGCTTTTGACAAAACAGATTGGTCTCCCCTTAATCACATTATTAGTGTCCAGGTTTTTGTCCATGTCTCTTCTTTTACAAAATACATTTACCATCATAACCCCCTTACCAAATTAATCATCAATAATCAATTACCTTCCCTAATGCCAACATCCACAGGCAACCGGCAGGGGTGCCCCTTTCTCCTATTCTTTTCAACCTTGCACTGGATCCTCTTCTTCGCCTTCTAGAATCTCAACCCACATTCCAGGGCATAAATAAAGGCCACAAAACCATTAAATTACCACTTTTGCAGATAACTTGCTTCTATATATTTCCCACCCAGAATCTTCCATGTCTAGCATGCTATCCCTTTTTAACCCTTTAGTTCATTTTCAGGCTACTCCATTAATTTTGACAAATTAAAAACCTCCTTGGAACAACCCTTATCCCTTCATTTGGTGTAAGGAACAAATTTCATATCTTGAAGTATACCCAAAACCCCCATATCTTATACAAGGTTAACATTCTTCCTTTGCTATGCTCCATAAAAGTGCCTCTCGCTGCTTGGAAACGCTTTAACATTCCTTACATGGGCAAAATAACTTGGTGAAAATGGTAGCCTTTCCTATGCTTTTTTACACCATTCAAGTTCTCTCCTCACTCCTTAAACATGCAGATCTCAAGTATGTGTATAAAATATTTTGGCAGATCAGCTGGGGCAGCAGGAAAACAACCACAGGCCTACGCATTAGCAGCAACTCTCCAGAAATGGAGGCCTTGATTTTCCTGACCTGGAAAGTTATAACCTAGCATCTGTAAGGAACTGGATTCATGGCACCTTGATGTATACTGACACTGAACTTGATCAAAACATGGCGCCCTGAAAAATGTGCTATATGTTCTTCACATACATAAAGAAGTCCTACCCATCAAGGTGTCCTCGAACAGTCTCCTGTACTCCACATGGTTAGTGTGGCACAAAATACACATGTGCTGCATGCTAAATTGCTCGGCATCTCATTTTCATCCCTATGGAACAATGCAGACCTCCAGGAAGTCTCCGGTGATCCCACCTTTAATCAGTGGCATTATGGAAGTCTTTGCTACATTTACATTTTTAATAGATGTTGATAACTGGCAACTATTTTCTGCTAATGTAGTGCTAAAGAAATGTCCTTACTTATCCAACATTCTGTTCCCCCTTCTAAAGGCGCAATCCTACATACCTCAATCTTCAAAAAATTCTCTCAGAGACTGGAAGAATTTGTTGGATACGCTTTTAGGATATCCTAACCCAAGTAAACAAAAAGCAGTGTCTACTCTATATAATTGTTTTGGGCATTTGCTGGACTACACTCCCACAATTACTAGTTTTAGTAATTGGACCAGAGATTTCCCTCATTTTTCTATTGACACACTTTTAAAATCATTGCGTTTGTCTTGGGACACGATCAAAGCTACAATATACTGCAAATTGATGGTTAGGCTTCTCCACCATTCTTACATAACTCCACATCGTTCCCACCATATGGGCCTTAGCTCTTCCTCTTGCTGCCTGAAGTGTGGCCATCCAGATGTATATTTGCTCAATGCTTTCTGGTCATTTTTGGCACTCTGGTGCATTTTACCACTACATATTAATAAACTAACTACCTCTAACCCCTTAATAAGCACTTCTGCAGCATAATTGATATTCCAGGTATTAAGTTCTCAAGAGGCTGTAACAATTCCTCACTATTATACTCTTGCAGCCTGGAAAACCATCCTCCATAAGTGGGTCCACCCGGAAACCCCCACCACTTCTTTGTTTATAGCTAAACTATGTAACGTTTTTCTCATGGACTAGGTGGAGGCCTTCTTAAGCAAAGACTCACAGGTCAAAAAATGTTTTGATGTCTGAGAATTCTTTACCCAAACCCTACCCGTAGGCACCAGTCTATAATTCAATGTTTCGAACATACCCAATAGTACCAAACTAAATTGCTAATCAATGATCCCCAATTGACTCTTTATCCTTCACTTAAGTATTCGAAGCTTACCCCCTTCCATCTCCACAAGCTATCTACTGTATTTAACTGACCACCATCCATCTTGGTACTTAATGTGACTCATTTTTAGACTCTGATCTACTAGTTTAATTTTAAACTATGTTCACAAATTGTAAATTGCCATTTTCAGTTCTTTCTTTGGTCAAATGTTACAGCCACTAATATAGTTAAATGTATGCTCAGTTAAAAAAAAATAAAAAAAACTGAAATTGTTTACCTGCACTATGTGGAGCACTATTTTTAACATGTTTTGATGGCTTGCTGATGGTTTGAGGAGGTGTCTTAATATGATGATCATCTGGCAATGTCCTGTTCCCTTACTGGAGAGCTTACCTTTATGCAAGATGTGACCTGTTATGATTTTGAGGTCCTAATATTTGGTAAGAGTCCTTAGTGCTTGTTGTGGTGGCTAGTGCTCACACAGAGGAGTCTTCTAATTAAGGATTTAGGAGTGGACTGTTTTGGGTCACCTTTTACTCCAAGGAAGCTTTTTGGACTTTTTAAATTCCACCTGTATGTCCACTTGTGACTCTAGGTGATCTCAATCTGGTTCTCGGCACTTCAAAGACCACCTTTTGAACCTATCAGAGATATTCCTCTGTCAATACTTACCCAAAAGATTTCTTTTCTTATTGCCATTACTTCTGTGTACAGAACCCTTCCTTGTTCTGCATAAAGACAACCTTTTTTATTATTTTTAGCGGGTTGGGGAAGGGTGTGCTTTTGTTTACAATTGATAATATAAATTTTCAGAAATGTAATAGTACTACATTTTAAGTAGGAATTGATGATCTGTGTGGAGCCAAATTCACTAGAGGGGAAAAGAGAAAAAGAAGGTTAGAGGGAGGTAATAGAAGGGGGTGAGAAGTGGTAGCCAGTTCTCATTCGAATATATTCTTGATGTTAAGGGTCTAATTAATATTCTCTCTTTTTTTATATAATACTAGCCATTCTCAACAAGGGTTCCATGGAAGGATTCCTCCAAAGTTTGCTTCTTACATTTGTGGCTGATTAACCTCCCATCTGATGGTGTCTTGATAAACCACTTGGCAGAGCCAGCAACACGATTCGAATAATCTTTTTTTGTTGTCTATAAGGGTGGCATTGTGACCATCATTATAAGAGGGGCATTCTTCCCACTGTGCCCTGATGACAAGATTTAGCAGGGGTTCCCTAATACAAAAACATTATTTCAAGGGTTCCTTTGGGGCAGAAAGGTTGAGAAAGGCTGTATAATAGTTTTTTAAATGTGGCCAACTGCTCTATTATGCTGGGATGAGAAGCCTACCCATATGATCTCTGGATCCCATATTCTGTATTATCCACCTTATATTAACCTCTCGACGCCAGCCGTATGCATACTGTATTTGCGGCCCTGTCAAAACAAGTTACCATGCTGAGAGCACATTCCCTGCACGCTTCCAGCATGGTAGCTGGCAGGGATCGGTAAGCTCCCGATGCATACTTGCGACCGAGAGGTTTCCAAACACGTGACACGAATGCACGCCTCCGCCTTCTGGCTTTTAGAACTCTTAAATGGCTGGAAAACGGCCGGCGCAAAGGGGTTAAGGTTGCTTTGAGGACTAGTGTCTCTTTTCTCCCTAAAGTGGTTTCTTCTTTTCACCTTAACCAGTTCATCCTAAGGAGATTTCTCTTTATTGTTTGGATGCAGTTCAAGTGTATCCCTTAGCTATCTCTTCTTTCCTACTGACTGAATCACTTTTCGTCATTCCTGAGGGTCCCCATAAAAGACAAACTGATTGACCAAGATGGAAATCGTAAAGACTTCTCCTGATGACAGAGACACATCCAGGCTGACTCTCTTTAGTTCTGGCAGCACACAAGAAGTTGCCCATACTGCTGCGGGAACACAGTGCCGCATACTGTATGTTGCTAATGTTACAACAGTATATTACAGCACGCACAGCAGCTGCATAGTTATGTAAAGGAACAAAACAAAAAAGAAGAAAGTCGGAGCATATATAATAGCTTGCAACCAACATTCCGGTCATCAGACTGAAAAAAAGAATAATGTGCTGTATTACACTAATACACAACATGTGCATATCACCAAAGTAGAAACAGAAAATGAATAAACCTACAAAAAAAAGTATCACTGAGAATGTGTGTAAAACCCCCCGCTGCCAGGTCTGTGTGACCTACAGACCTGGCAGCGAAAGGTTTAAGGTAAAAAAAAAAAACTCCCACTGCCCCCCTAACACTTATCTGACTTCTGTATCGATGCAGCGCTGTACCCAGCTGCAGGTTTTCTCTCCTGCTCTTTCTGATCTCGCAAGCTTTGCTGATAGCAGCGGGAACCATTGCCTCTCACTGCTGTCAAACAAATCCAGTGAGTAGGGAGCAGGACTAAGCCACGCTATGTGTGTCAATGGACACACACAGCTTGGCTTGGGAGTGAACCCACACATCTGCCCCCATAACAAGCAACTTGTTATGGGGTAGACACGAAAGAGGAGAGCCCAGAGCACCAGCGAGGGACCCCAGAAGAGGTGATTCAGAGCGCTCTGTGCAATACCATTGCACGGAAAAAAGAACTTTACAAATACTTTAAATATTTATATATCATATTCAAGTATGTGTTCTTAACTCAAAAAGCACCTTCTAATGCTCTCAGTCTACTCCAAAAGTCCTTTTTTTTTTTTTTTCTTTGCTGTTGTGATCCGACTTTGTCTTAGAGGGTGCCTACATTCTTTTTCCATGGTCCCACCAGTAAGAGTGTAGTCATCCTCTCTTTCTCACTCCTGAGTTGAACAAGGAACTATGGAATTTGGAGTGTGCATACAGCACTGAACAAACGCATAACTAACGTGCATTGCTTGTTACAAATAAATGTATGTGAGGGGGAAAAAGAGAGTTTGGGGAGCTCATGGAGTACATTACAAAGAGGCAGAAAAACACAGTAAGAAACAATTTCATAAAAAATAGATTAAAAAAGAGTATGTAAACCCAACATTTTATATTCCTTATATGTGCCTGTTGTATCATGTACTTGTATGAGAAAGTATCCTGTTCTTTTTGTATTGTTTCCTTTGTGTGAAATCCCTGGTGTTCCTGCCAGTCACTCTGCTTTCCTATTAAAGCGGTATTAACTCTGAAGTTTGATTTTTACCTACAGGCAAGCTTATAATGCACCATTTAGGAGATATTCCTGCGAGCAACAGCCAGTGACATCACCAGTGCATACGCTCTGAAGGAACGGCATACCAGTGCCATTTCTTCAGAGCTGTGTACCGTGGCCAAGACTCCCACATACATGCGCCATTCAAGCAGCTGCAGCCCGTGAACCCGGAAGAAAGACCAGATGAAGATGGCAGCCTCTGCAGTGGTGACAACGCGCCACTGGAGGGCTTTGTTCCAAGGTAAGTCTTTCATAATGTGCTAGTTTTCGATGCATACTAGCTCATTATGATATTGTCTTGCAGTAGGAAACTTTCTTTTTTTTTTTTTTAAGTTTACTACCACTTTAACCGCTTGCCGACTGTATACTGTACATATACGGCGGGAACGAGAGCTAGAATGGGGATTTGTGTGTGTAAACACACAAATCTCTGTTCTGTCAGGGGAGAGGAGACATATCGTTTGTTCCTAGTAAGTAGGAACAAAGATATGTCTCCTCTTCCAGTCAGTCCTATCCCCATACAGTTAGAAACATTAACTAGGGAACACATTTAACCTCTTGATCGTCCCCTAGTGTTAGCCCCTTCCCCGCCAGTGACATTTACACGGTAATCAATGCATTTTTATAGCTCTGATCGCTGTATAAATGTCAATGGTCTCAAAAATGTGTCAAAAGCGGCCGCAATGTCGCAGTACCGCTATAAATTGCAGATCACCGCCATCACTAGTAAAAAAAAAAAATAATAAAAATGCCATAAATCTTTCCCATAGTTTGTAGACGCTATAACTTTTGCACAAACCAATCAATATATGCTTATTGCGTTTTTTTTTACCAAAAATATGTAGAAGAGTATATATCGGCCTAAACTGATGAAGAAATTTGTTTTTTAAAAACATTTTGGGGATATTATAGCAAAAAGTAAAAAATATTGTTTTTTTTTTCAAAATTGTCGATCTTTTTTGTGTTTATAGCGCAAAAAATCAAAACCGCAGAGGTGATCAAATACCACCAAAAGAAAGCTCTATTTGTAGGAAAAAAGGACGTCAATTTTGTTTGGGTATAACTTCGCATGACCGTGCAATTGTCAGTTAAAGTGGTGTTTCACCAAAAAAAAAAAAATTAGATGTCAGCAGCTGCAAATACTGCAGCTGCTGACTTTTAAAATAAGGACACTTACCTGTCCCGGGGTCCAGCGATGTCGGCACCCGAGACCGAGCCGTCCCTCGATCCTCGGGTGCTGCCGCCGCCATTCACACTGAGGGAATCAGGAAGCGAAGCGTTGCCGCTTCACTGCCCGGTTCCCTACTGCGCATGCGCGAGTCGCGCTGCGCGTCTTCACTGGTCCCCGTTGTGTTGTGGGAACTGTGTATTTCCCACAACACAACGGGGGTGGGCGGGGAGTCTGCGGCTAGCTGCGGTAGCTGTACCCGGAAGTGGGTGCAGATACCTGTATTATACAGGTATCTGCACCCCCCTCCCCCCTGAAAGGTGCCAATTGTGACACCGGAGGGGGGGAGGAATCCGATGAGCGGAAGTTCCACTTTAGGGTGGAACTCCGCTTTAAAGTGACCCAGTGCCGTATCGCAAAAAATGGCCTGGTCATTAAGCAGCCAAATCTTCTGGTCTGTAAGTGGTTAATATAACCTAGCACCAGAGCCCCGCTTACATCACAGTCCACAGCGTTCCCCTTTACATCATAGTTCCCACTTACATCAGGGTCTGCAGGATTACCCTGTACATCAGGGTCCGCAGAGTTCCCCTTGCACTGTAAGGGGGAATCCTGCAGACTCTGATGTATAGGGGATCTCTGAGGACACTGATTTAAGGGGGAAACCAGGAACTCTGATGTGGTGGAGACTCTGGTGACCACAGACCACCTACTGCAGAGTGGATACACTAAGGTAAGGGGGGATTGCTGATATAATGGGGAACCTTTATATCAGTGAACCCCCCCTCAGACTGGCCTTGTGGGGCGCTCCCATTCTTGACTCCTCTGCAGGCTTCCCCTGAGAGACTGCAAACATTATATAAGACATGAGATGGTTAGAGATTGTAGACATGATACAGGAGATGGTTAGAAACTGTGGACATGATACAATACATGGTTAGAGGCTGTGGACATGATAGATGGTTAGAGGCTGTAGACATGATAGAGGAGATAGTTAAAACCTTAAAAGGCTGAGGCTGCGAACATGAAACTAGAGAGGATTAGAGGCTGCAGACATGATATAGGAGATGGTTAGAGGACATGATACAGGAGATGGTTAGAGGCTGTGGACATGATAGATGGTTAGAGGCTGCGGACATTACAGATGGTTAGAGGCTGCGGACATTACAGATGGTTAGAGGCTGCGGACAAGCTACAGAAGATTGTTAGAGGCTGCGGACATGATACAGGCAATGGTTAGGGGCTGTTGACATGAGAGTGGGGGATGGAGTGAGGTGGATGGAGGTGAGGGGGGATAGAGTCCTCAGCCTTACTCAACGGATCGATCATCCATGACAGAGCCAGGTGGATGGAGGAGAAGGGGGGCAGAGCAAGGTGGATAGAAGAGGGAGGGGATGGAGTCAGGTAGAGGGGAGGATGGAACCCAGTGGACAGAAGAGAGGGGGGATGGAGCCGGTTGGATGGAGGTGAGTGGGGAACAGAGTCCTTAGCCTTACTCAACAGATGGATCCCAGGCAAAATCATCCATGATAGAGCCAGGTGGATGGAGGAGAAGGGGGACAGAGCCAGGCACAGAGGGGGACGGAGCCAGCTGGACAGAAGAGGGAGGGGGTGGAGCCAGGTAGAGGGAAGGATGGAGCCAGTTGGACGGATAAAAAGGTGGGATGGAGCCAGGTGGAGGGTATGATGGAGCCAGGTGGACAGAAGAGAGGGGGAGATGGAGCCAGGTGGAGGGGAGGATGGAGCCAGGTGGACAGAAGAGAGGGAGGATGGAGCCAGGTGGACAGAAGAGAGGGAGGATGGAGCCAGGTGGACAGAAGAGAGGTGGGATGAAGCCAGGTGGAGGGAGGATGGAGCCAGGTGGACAGAAGAGAGGTGGGATGGAGCCAGGTGGAGGGGGGATGGAGCCAGGTGGACAGAACAGAGAAAGGGTGGAGCCAGGTGGACAGAAGAGAGGGAGTGATGGAGCCAGGTGGGTGGAGGTGAGGGGGGGGGGGCAGAGTCCTGGGCCTTACTCAACTGGATCCCAGGCATAATCATCCACTCAAATCTCCCAGTCCCTGTAGTATATGGCACGTTGTTGCGGCCTTCCGCTCCTGTCCTGAGTCCACAACTATTGGCTCCCCCGAGTCTGCTATAATTTCGTAAAAGGTACCATTACATCACTGTCATTTTGGAGTAGAAATGCTGCACTTACTGTATGTATGTCATTGTATGGTGAGTTTTTCACTAGGTAGGGTGGCTGGCTAGTATTTTATAAGGAGTGTCTAGATTGCAAAGCAGGGGAGTATAAATAGAAAAAGTCAGCATACTCTTTATTTGTCTTGTTTACTGTTATCTCTGAAAGTAAAAGAAAATCACAAATTTTAGGTTGTCGCCAGAACAGTTATAGAGCGCAAATCCTCCAATGGAGACACTCAGGTCCTATTCACATGTGGCGTTTTCGGATCTTGGACAGAATCACTGCAATTCTGCTTTCAATCCTAAATCGCACTGTAATAGTGGCAAAACGCACCACACGTGTTTGGATGCCATTCATTTTTAATGGCACCTAAACGCAGGGTGGCCATGATTGTTGCGATATAAATCACACAGCAAACCGCATTACAGGAAGCTCTTTGCCCAAAAAAAAGCAAGAGCTTCTTTTGGGCAACAAGCTTGGCGTGATGTGGTTTGCCACGTGACAAAAATGATAGGCATCCAAACACGCGTGGCGCGTTTTGCCACTATGGCAACACGATTTGGGATTGCAAGCAGGATCGCAGCAATTCTGCCCAAGATCCCAAAACACCAGATGTGAATGGGGCCTCAAGGGGGGGGATTTATTAAAGGCAAACAGACTGTGCACTTTGCAAGTGTAGTTGTTCTCATTTCCCCCTGAGCTTAGTACTTTTTTTTATTGCCATCATCTAATCATGTGCAAGCATGAATGCTGTTTTTTTTTTTTTCTTTTGTACCTGATTGGGTATTCTTTACAAAGTAAAGCTTCGCCACAAAAATTTTTACTAAGGAAAATGAGCGCATCTGCACTTGCAAAGTACACAGTCTATTTGCCTTTAGCGCTGGTGCGATTTCTGATGCAACTTGAATTTTTTAAATTCAAATTGCATCAGATATTTAAATAAATACTGTATTTATAGACCAATATACAAGGTTCTTGGACCTCTTCTATTCTCAATCTACACCTCCTCTCTGGGTCAGCTGATTGCCTCCCATGGCTTTCAATATCATTTCTACACTGATAACACCCAAAACTATCTCTCCGCCCCTCAGTTCACTCCATCAGTCTCCGTCACACCACTTCCTCAAACTCAACCTGTCCGAAACCGAGCTCAAAATATTTCCTCCCCCACGTGCCCCTTCCCCTTACTTCTCTGTCAAGATCAATGGCACAACTATCAAACCATTCCTGCATGCCAGGGTGCTAGGTGTAGTCTTGGACTCTGAACTCTCCTTTCCGCCCCACATTCAATCAATTTCCATAGCTTGCCGCCTTAACCTCTGCAACCTCTTCAAAATACGCCCCTTCCTAGCAAATGACACCACAAAGCTCCTAATCCACTCCCTGGTTATCTCTCGCCTCGACTACTGCAACTCCCTCCTCAATGGCTTACCTTTACATAGGCTATCCCCTATTCAGTCCATCATGAATGCTGCTGTCAGACTCATCCACCTTACAAACCACTCAGCGTCTGCTACCCCTCTCTGCCAATTCCACCATTGGCTGCCACTCACTCTATATATTAAATCCAAAATACTAACAATAACTTACAAAAGCATCCACAACTCTGCCCCCAGCTACATCACTAACCTGGTCTCAAAATACCAACCAAATCATTCTCTTTGTTCCTCCCAAGACCTCCTGCTCTCTAGTTCCCTCTTCACCTTCTCTCATATTTGCCTCCAGGTCTTATCCCGAGCCTCTCCCATCCTCTGGAACTCCCTACCCCAATCTGTCAGACTATCTTCTACTCTATCCACTTTTAGGAAATCCCTGAAAACGTTTCTGTTTAGAGAAGCCTATCCCGCCTCCACCTAACAACTGTATTTTTATTTTCTCCATCAGCTCATCCCCCCACAGTTATTACTGTTTGTATCACTTGACCCTCCCTTCTAGATTGTAAGCTCTAACGAGAAGGGTCCTCTGATTCCTCCTGTATCAAATTGTATTGTAAGTGTACTGTCTGCCCTCATGTTATAAAGCGCTGCGCAAACTGTTGGCACTATATAAATCCTGTATTATAATAATAATATTTATTTAAAGTTTGAATTTGTGTCATTTTTTAAATTCAGTATGTACCCATCAATTTCACTAGATAGCATACTTTAATATGTATGAATTTTTTTTTGCACTTGTTGTTTGTAATAAGTCATTGGGTATTATTATTTTCAGCGCGGTCACACTTATTTATTCACTTTTTAGACATCTGGGATCTTACATTCGACTGCAGCTTAGTGATTAATAGAAATAACCTGTGGCGCAGGCCATCTTGATTTTTGTTTTTAACCACTTGCCGACCACCCCATAGCAGATTTAATTTGCAAATAAATTCTTTCAAAAATCAGACAATGTGATTGTCTGGATTTGTTTCCACATTTTGTCTCTCATAGTTGAGGTATACCTATGATGACAATTACAGGCCTCTCTCATCTTTTTAAGTGGGAGAACTTGCACAATTGGTGGCTGACTAAATACTTTTTTGCCCCACTGTATTTGTGATTCTGCACTTACAGGTTTTGGGCGCAAGTGCGCACCAGCTCGCTCCCGCTGTGATTTTACACAACGGGAGCTGATCAGTGGGTCCTGCGGACCTGATGTCCACTGGCACCTGCTGATCGTTCGGTACACTGACAGAATGACAGTCTGCCTATGTAAACAAGGCAGATTGCCATTCTGTCAGTATAGAAGGCATGGATCCTGTGTTTCTGTAAAGCAGAAACACTGATCTGTGTCTTCTCCTAGTACAAGCACCTCCCTCACAGTAGTAAAACACAGGTTAGGCACACCATTTGATCTCCTCTGATGTTAACCCCTTCCCTGCCAGTGTCAATAGTACAGTGACAGTGCATATTTTTTTAGCAATGATCACTGTAATAATATCACTGGTTCCCAAAAAAGTGTCAGTTAGGTGTCCGATTTGTCCGCCGCAATATCGCAGTCCATCTATAAGTTGCTGATTACTAGTAACTACCATTACTAGTAAAAAAATAAAAAAATATATATATATCTCATAGATTGTAGACGCTATAACTTTTGCGCAAACCAATCAATATACGCTTATTGGGATTTTTTTTACCAAAAATATGTAGCAGAATAAATATTGGCCTGATGAAGCCATTAGATTTTTAAATTTTCTTAATGGATATGTTTTATAGCAGAAAGTAAACAATATTGTTGTTTTTTTTTTCAAAATTGTCACTCTTTTTTTTGTTTATAACGCTAAAAATAAAAACCGCAGAGGTGATAAAATACCACCAAAAAAATTGCACATTGCCTCCTGGGATTGTTGATAATCATATTCCAGGAGCCATTTTAAAAAAAAATCTAATTTCTTCATCAATTTAGGCCAATATGTATTCTCCTACATAATTTTGGAAAAATCCCAATAAGTGTATATTGATTGGTTTGTGCAAAAGTTATAGCGTCTACAAACTATGGGATATTTTTATGGACTTTCTATTTTTTTATTGCTTTTATGTGCTCCTAGGGAGTAGGGATGAGCCGAACACCCCCCTGGTTCGGTTCGCATCCAGAACATGCGAACAAACCGAAAGTTCACGTGAACATTCGAACACCGTTATAGTCTATTGGACTTGAACGTGAGAAATCAAAAGTGCGAATTTTAAAGGCTAATATACAAGTTATTGTCCTAAAAAGGGTTTGGGGACCCGGGTCCTGCCCCAGGGGACATGTATCAACGCAAAAGAAAGTTTTAAAAACGGACGTTTTTTCGGGAGCAGTGATTTTAATGATGCTTAAAGTGAAAAAATAAAAATGAAATATTCCTTTAAATATCTTACCTGGGAGGTGTCTATAGTTTGCCTGTAAAGTAGTGCGTGATTGCCATGTTTAGAACAGTCCCTGCACAAAATGACATTTCTAAAGGAATAAAAGTCATTCAAAACTGCTTACGGCTGTAATGTAATGTCGGGTCCCGGCAATATGGATGAAAATTATTGGGAAAAGCGGCATGGGCAACTCCCCAGCCCATTACCAGGCCCTTTGGGTCTTGTATGGATATTAAGGGGAACCCCGCACCCAAATTAAAAAAAGAAAAGGCGTGGGGCTCCCAGGCCCTATATACTCTGAACAGCAGTATACAGGTGGTCCAAACAAGACAGGGACTGTAGGTTTGTTCTTAAGTTGAATCTGTTTGTAATTTGGAACAGGTACATTTTTTAAGTGTAGCTCCAGCCCAAAAATCTATTTTTAAGCTTTTTGGATAACATAGGGAAGGGTTATCATCACCCCTGTAACATTTGTTTTGCTGTCTGTGCCCCTGTTCAGAAGATTTCACCTCACTTTCTGTCCCAATGACAATTGGATTTTGAAAATTTGGGTTTTTTAGGGAAACAAGGATTGGTGATAATAAAGCATCAGTGGGGATACCTTTTTCCCATATTAACTCTTACAGGAAAGAATTTCCCTTCCTAGGGGTAGATTTCCTCTCACTTCCTGTTGTCTCCCTCCATTTGTAAGTAGGTTTTGTTTGAAAGTAGGGGACCAGCTGTATTATACTATACGGCCTGCCCTATATACTCTGCAGAAATTTGGGCCTTAGGTGTTGGTGGTACGAGAACACTGTAAGCCCTCACAGTTACTCTTGGTGGGCGCTGGAACGGGCCCTGCTGTTAAATATTATATCAAGAATTGTAATTACATGCCCCTGTTGAACAGGGTCAGAAGAATTGGGCCTTTGGTGGTGGTGTGGTGGTGTTGCCACAACACTGTAAGCCCTCACAGTTACTGTTGGTGGGCGCTGGAACGGGCCCTGCTGTGAAATATTATATCAAGAATTGTAATTACATGCCCCTGTTGAACAGGGTCAGAAAAATTGGGCCTTTGGTGGTGGTGTTGCCACAACACTGTAAGACCTCATAGTTACTCTTGGTGGGTGCAGGAACGGACCCTGCTGTGAAATATTGGATCAAAAATTGTAATTACATGCCCCTGTTAAACAGGGGCAGAAAAATTGGGCCTTAGGCACTGGTGCCACAACACTACAACCCCTCGCAGATACTCTAGTTGAGCGCAGGAACGAGCCCTGCTGCAAAATATTACAGCAAAAATTGTAATTACACGCCCCTGTTAAACAGGGGCAGAAAAATTGGGCTTTAGGCACTGGTGCCACAACACTGCAACCCCTCACAGATACTTTAGTTAAATGCAGGAATGAGCCCTGCTGCAAAATATTACAGCAAAAATTGTAATGACACGCCCCTGTTAAACAAGGGCAGAAAAATTGGGCTTTAGGCACTGATTCCACAACAAGGCAACCCCTCACAGATACTCTAGTTGAGCGCAGGATCGAGCCCTGCTGCAAAATATTACAGCAAAAATTGTAATTACACGCCTCTGTTAAATAGGGGAAGAAAAATTGGGCTTTAGGCACTGGTGGTGGTGCCCAGAACCAAAAATGTTCTTAGAAGCTATCAACATGAACATTGAGGAGGAATAGGATAGTCACTCAGCAGAACAGGATAGTCACTCAGCATCAGCATAGGCAGTCTTCAAGGGATCTCACATTCATAAAAAAATTAATCGGTTACATCAGCATCAGGTGCTTGGTAGCTGGTGATCCAAGACGGATTCATTTTTATGAAAGTGAGCCGATCAACCGAGTCTGTGGACAGGCGCACTCTGTGATCGGTTACAAAGCCTCTAGCAGCACTGAATGTGCGTTCAGATAGAATGCTGGATGCAGGACAGGCCAGTTGCTCAATTGCTTACTGTGCAAGCTCTGGCCAGTGATCCATCCTCAAGACCCAGTAACCCAGTGGATTTTCGGTTGGAAAGGTCTCCAAGGTCAAATCTTGCCCCAAGGTATTCCTGCACCATGTAAATCAGACGCTGACGATGATTGCTGGAACCGATCAGACCTTGGGGCTGCGGACTAAAAAATTGTCTGAACGCATCGGTCAGACGGCTACCTTCTCCACCGCTCCTTCTGTGACTGACCGAAGCCTCAACAGCAGGAAATTGCAACCTCCCAGGCTCTGGAAACGCATTTCACAAACCTTTCTGCAAGGCCTCTCGAAGATGTTTCATCCTCTGCGCAGGCTGGATAAGTTCTGCAACCTTACCCTTGTAACGTGGATCAAGAAGGGTTGCCAGCCAGTATTGATCCCTCTCCTTGATACCACGAATCCGAGGGTCCTTTCACAGACTTTGCAGGATCAGGGAGGCCATGCAGCGTAGGTTTGCTAAGGCATTCGGTCCGGAGTCCTCTGGGTCAATAAGGACGACATGATCCGCAGCCACCTCCTCCCAGCCACATACAAGTCCATGGGTTTCTGGGGACTGAAAACGATCCCTTGAAGACTGCTGCTGAGTGCCAGGCTCCACCTCCATGCTGACACAATCCTCCCCCTCCTCTTCCTGTGTGATAGGCGGGCCTGCAGGAATACTCTCTGGATAAAGGGGGCCTTGAGAGGTAAGGAAGTCCTCATTTTCCTCCCTCTGTTCTGCCTCAAGTGCCCTGTCCATTATTCCACGCAGCGTGTGCTCCAACAGGAAGACAAGAGGGACAGTATCACTGATGCACGCACTGTCACTGCTCACCATCCTTGTGGCCTCCTCAAATGGTGACAGGACAGTGCATGCATCCTTGATCATTATCCACTGGCATGGCGAAAAAAAGCCAAGCTCCACTGACCCTGTCCTGGAGCCATATTCGCACAGGTACTCATTGATGACCCTCTGCTGTGTGTGCAGCTGCTGCAGCATTGCCAGTGTTGAGTTCCACCTGGTGGGCATGTCACAGATGAGGCGGTTCTTGGGCAGGTTGCATTCCTTTTGAAGGTCAGCCAGCCGAGCACTGACATTATATGACCGGCGGAAATGCCCACAGACTTTCCTGGCCTGTGTCAGGAGATCCTGTAAGCCTGGGTACCTGCACAAGAACCACTGCACCACCAAATTTGGGACGTGAGCCAAACAGGGAACATGGGTCAAGTGTCCCTGTCAGAGGGCGGAGAGGAGGTTGGTGCCATTGTCGCAAACCACCATTCCTGGCTAAAGCTGGTGTGGCGTCAACCACCTCTGAACCTGCCCCTGCAGAGCTGCCAGAATCTCTACCTCAGTGTGACTCCTGTCTCCTAAGCAGACCACCTCAAGAAGCGCATGGCATCTTTTTGACTGAGTGCTTGCGTAGCCCCTAGAACTCTTATGGAGCACCGCTGGTTCCGATGACAAATCTGCACAGGAAGAGACCAAAGAGGAAGAAGAAGAGGAGGGGAGGTGTGGCAGAATCACCACTACCAGCATTTTGGAGGTGTGGTGGCGGAACAAGCTTCAACATTACTGCACCCTGTCCTGCATCCTTCCCAGCTGCCAGCAGGGTTACCCAGTGCGCCGTGAAAGAAAGGTAACGTCCCTGTCCATGCCTGCTGGACCATGAGTCAGCGGTAATATGCACCTTACTACTGACCGCTCTGTCCAACGAGGCCAAGACATTGCCTTCCACATGCCTGTAGAGAGCTGGAATGGCCTTCTGAAAAAAAAATGGCATTTGGGAACCTGCCACTGAGGTACCGCACATTCCACAAATTCTCGAAAGGGGGCAGTCTACCAGCTGAAAAGGCAGCAGTTGGAGTGCTAGCAATTTAGCCAAACCAGCATTCAGCCGCTGAGCATGTGGATGGCTGGGACCGAATTTCTTTCGACGGTTTAGCAACTGGGGTAGGGAAATTTGCCTGCTACAATCGGATTTAGGTGTACCGCTAGCAGATTGCCCGCAAGTGCTTGGGACACCTAATTCTACACCTTCATTCCTCTCAGTGCAGGTCTCTGAGAGGACTGAAGGTATAGTGAGGTTGGAGATCCCAGCTGATGAGGAGCAAGGAGAGGTCCGCCTTGTTCTTTGGTGTGGGTCTTTTAAGTACTGTTGCCAACAGACTGCATGGGAGCTCGACATATGTCTGGTCAAACATGTGGTGCCCAAGCGGCTGCTATTTTGGCCACGCTTGATAGTTTACTAGAAAAATTACACCAGGAATGGCCTGCAGTCAGGTATAGGCTTGGCTAGACTAGAATGCAGTGGATATATATGTAGGAGAATGTATATATATATATCTTTATGCACTGCAGATCACTGAATCACCTACCTGCCTGCAAGTGTCATTGAAAACGTACACCAGAAATGGCTGTAGTCAGGTATAGGCTTGGCTAGACTAGAATGCAGTGGATATGTATGTAGGAGACTGTATATATATATATATCTTTATGCACTGCAGATCACTGGATCACCTGCCTGGCCGGCCTGCCTGACAGTGTCTTTGAATATGTACACCAGGAATGGCCTATAGTCAGGTATTGTCATGGTTATGCAATAGAGTTTTCTCTGTCAGCTTACCTGTCTCCATGTGTTCATCTCTAAAGGCCAGCTGCCTCTCACCCGACTGGTTTTATAACCTCTTCTCTAAGCATGGCCCCACCCCAGGCCCTATCAGGGAAACCTATATTAACCTGTGCACTGCAAGCCAGCAGTGCTGATCAACCATTGTGTGTTAGCCTCTGTGTGTACTTGCTGTGTTTCCTACGTCTGATTCCTGTTACCGACTTTGGCCTGTTCTCGACTCTCCCTGTTTGCTTGTTACCCTGACCTTTGGCGTGTTATGTTTATCCTTGTCTGCTAGTCGCCCTGGCCTTTGGCTTACCCCTTACTTCCCTGTCGTCCCAGCCTGCTGCCTTCTTCCTCTTCTCCTGTAGTCTACGGTGAGCATGAGCTGTGAGACCCTGGCGGCTGCGACCTGGAGCCAGACTGCAGCGCAGTCCATCCTCACCACTAGAGGCTCTGGTGAACACCCGCTGGCTCTTAGACTCCGCGCCCTGGGGAATCTATCCTCTAGCTCCCACTGGGATCCATGTTAGTTATCCTGTAGACCTGCTTCCTGAACCTTCCTGGGTTCAATCCGCAGCAGTCAGTCCTAGGGTCCACTACCTTAGCGGTGCACTTCTGACTCCTACAGAGTGCATCTGTCACCTGGTCTCAGGTGACCTGACAGTTTGATCAGCCATGGACCCGGCTTATGTGCCGCTACCCGCAGATGATCCGTTGCAGGGCTTAGTTCGCAGACTTGAGACCCAGGAATCGCATCAGACCCAAGTGATGCGATTCCTTCAGGATTTGGCATCCCATTTTGAACAGGTTCAGGCCTTATTAGGACCCCCGGTTCAACAACCTCAACCGATATCTGCTGCTGCACCTATCGCACCAGTCGCAGCCACACATTCATTACAACTGCCAGCTCCGGCCCGTTTCTCTGGGGACCCCAAGGCTTGCAGGGGGTTCCTTAGCCAGTGCACAATTCATTTTGAACTTCAGCCCCAAAACTTCCTGTCCGATCGGGCGAAAGTAGCCTATATTATATCCCTCCTGTCTGGCTAGGCGCTAGCTTGGGCTGCCCCTCTGTGGGAACTGAATGATCCAGTGGTTTCTACAAGAAAAAAGAAGACACCCGGTACTAGTGTCCGGGTAAGGGGTTACTTTAGCAACACATATCAATTATTTGTGACAAATTATTAGCTGAATTGCCAAAAAATTTAATAATTCACTTTATTAAATGATTAAAATACATTAAGCATATTAGGCAACAAACTTAATTTAAAATAAACATAGGTTGGGCGTAGTTGGGTCCAATAGGGCCCAATTACTGCGTCTATGGTTAGGTAATAGGCCTGACAGAACAAACGAAAAAACAATACATTAAACAAAAACAATTAACACACAACGTGGAACAACGTCCGGACGCTGAAGGATCTTGCTAATTGTTGGCTGGTAATAGGGTAATGGTATTAGTATTTGGTAATTTGGAAACTAGTAAATGTTAAATCAATATCCTATACTGGCCAAAAAATACCCGTCAGCAGCAAGAAAGATCCTTAAGGGATGGATGGGGATGGATGGTGGGGGGAGGGTTGGGTGGTACTAACTACTGCTAAGTAGTATGCTTCTAGTGCTGGGCTGTAGAATTTCAAGGCTATGCTTTAATATGAAAGCAGTAGAAGTCCACAAGATGATGACCTGTTCCTTAAAGTATTATCAAATGGATCGGGGATGTTAATAAGTAAGGTGCAGTGGATGGGTAATTGTCCATGTAGACAATTGGATGAAAGTCACTGATGATGAGATGGTAAGTGTGGGGTGTATATTCAAGTAAATTAAAAGTAAAAAAAAAAAAAAGTAAAAAAACTTTACCATTTGTTGCACCAATTCATCCTCTGGGTTCTGATCTGGGTTGATCATGCATCATAATTCCCTCTTCTTGAGGAGGAGATGTAATGGTAGATGCAGCTCCGAATCTGATGTCAGCGGCTGGAGGGACGGCGGGACCGAAAATAGTACACCGCGAGCTCGACCTCCAGTGGTTTCTAGCCTGTCTGATTTCTTGAAACTTTTTCAGAATATCTTCGAGGAACCGGGTCGTGTCTCCTCAGCGGCTAGCGCTCATTTACGTCTCCGTCAAGAGTCCGCTTCTGTGGGACAGTATGCTCTTCAGTTCTGTATCCTCACAGCTGAATTGAGCTGGAATAATGAGGCACTAGTTGCAACCTTTTTACATGGCCTCTCTGATAGAGTGAAGGATGAATTAGCAGGAAGATCCCTTCCTGCTGATCTGGACGGTGTCATCACCTTGTGTAACCAGATCGATATTCGCTTTCAGGAGAGGGCCCTGGAAAAAAGACGCCAGCACTCCCCGTTCCTTAGGCAGCTTGAGCTCCCAGTCCCTTCTCTTCGATCCGAGGAGCACCCCCTGCCCGCTGAGGAACCTATGCAGCTGGGTTGGACCAAGTTGTCTCCTGAAGAACGAGCTAGGCGCAGAACTCTGGGCCTGTGCCTCTATTGTGGGGCCAAAGGTCATTTTCGTGGCACTTGTTCTCTTCGTCCAGAAAAACGATCGGGGCTAATACATCTGGAAGGTGGAGTATTAGACCCTGAAGTATCACCTTCACCTTCTCGTTTTCTTCTTTCTGTGTTCCTTCATGTCGGCGCTTCTTCTCGTTCGTTCTCGGCACATCTGGATTCCGGAGCCGCTGGCAATTTCATGGATTGGGAAACTGCATCTTCCATGAGACTTACCCTTTTGGCCCTTTCAACGCCATTGGTGGTCTTGGCGATTGATGGCACTGTTCTCCCAGGGGGTCCTATCCGCTTCCAGACCCTCCCTGTTAAGATGTCGGCAGGGACACTCCACCGGGAGTGGATATCCTTCCTTGTCTTACCTAAAGCTTCATCTCCCATCATATTAGGTCTTCCTTGGTTACGGTTCCATTCTCCACACATTGACTGGACTGCTGGACGGATCCTGGCTTGGGGTTGCTCCTGTTCCTCTTCCTGCCTACTCAAGGTTAACCCAAAAGAGAAACTTCCGGTGGCCACCATCCCAGTATCTTCTGCTCTTCCCGCTGCATACAGCGATTTCTGGAATGTCTCCTGCAATAGTCGGGCTGAGGCACTCTCTGGGTCATGTGGCACTCTGGATGAGGATCCCACCTGTGAACTTGAGCCGATCATTCACTCCAGTTTGCATGGTCATTTACCTTTGCCTGTTTCTGGACCCCCACCCAGGCTGACTTGTCTACCAGTTTCACAGTCGCTACACCCTGTGATGCGATTCTGGTGGTCTCTGCACCTGGCAATGCTGTTCTGTCGGCCTCTGCACCAGTTCAGCCTATGCCCAGTAAAGCTATCCAGCTTGACTTCTGTGACACATCACTTTCTAACCAACCTCGTCTCAGGGATCCACTGACTTCTGCCCAGTCTGATGATCCTGTGCTGGATGTCCAGCTCATCTTTAAGGGTCTGGGGGACCCTGCTCAGACTCCTGATGGTCTTCTTATGCCTTTATCCATTCCTAAGAAGCCTTTAGCCCTCAATAAGTCCTCTCCCTACCTCGGTTTCGGTCTCTGAGGATAATCTTAAGTACGAGGTTAGTCAAGTTCTCGATTCCCGGCGCCGTAGAGGCATTCTTCAGTACCTCGTACATTGGGAAGGGTTTGGTCCTGAGGAGAGGTCTTGGATCACTGCATCTGAGATCTTTGCGCCTCGTCTGTTGAGGTTTCATCTGGAGTTTCCCTTTAAGCCAGGGCCCAGGCAGGGGAGGCCTCATAAGAGGGGGGGTACTGTCATGGTTATGCAATAGTTTTCTCTGTCAGCTTACCTGTCTCCATGTGTTCATCTCTAAAGACCAGCTGCATCTCACCTGACTGGTTTTATAACCTCTCCTCTAAGCATGGCCCCACCCCAGGCCCTATTAGGGAACCCTATATTAACCTGTGCACTGCAAGCCAGCAGTGCTGATCAACCATTGTGTGTTAGCCTCTGTGTGTACTTGCTGTGTTTCCTACGTCTGATTCCTGTTACCGACTTTGGCCTGTTCTCGACTCTCCCTGTTTGCTTGTTACCCTGACCTTTGGCGTGTTATGTTTATGAATGAATGAATGAAGGATTTGTAAAGCGCTGCAAATGCGAACTGAATCGCCTCAAGGCGCTAGATGCGTTCTGTGTTGTCAGCTTTTTAGAAAAGGAAGGTCTTTAGTTTTTTCCTGAAGGCCTGATGGTTTTTTTCCATGCGGATGTAGGTCGGAAGAGCGTTCCATAGCCGAGGTCCTTGGACTGCGAATCTTCGTTCTCCCTTTGCTTTGTAGCGGTATGTGGGAATGATGAGGAGGTTTTGGTTAGCTGGTCGAAGACTGCGATTAGGTGTGTGGTGTTTTATTTTCTCCCGGAGATATAGCGGAGTGTTTCCTTGTATGCATTTGTGGGTGAGGCAGAGGGTCTTAAATGTGATCCGATTCTTTACGGTTAGCCAATGTAGGCTCTTTAGGGATGGGGAAATGGATTCCCAGGGTTTTTCTCCTGTTAACAGTCTTGCCGCCGTGTTTTGGATGAGTTGTTAGCGCGCAAGCTGATTTTGGAGTAATCCTACGTAGAGCGAATTTGCGTAGTCAAGTCGGGAATTGATGATTGTTTCAACAACTGCCGCTTTGTCCTCTTCTGGGATGAATCTACGTAGCAGGCGAAGTAGATGGTGGGATCCGCTAACTACTGATCCTATTTGTGCATCCATTGTCATTCCTGAGTCAAAGATGACTCTGAGACTCTTGGCTTTGGTGCTTGGAGAGATAGTCTGTCCGAGATGGTGGGAGGTGTCCACGGAGTCTTAGTTTTGGAATTTTTGTTAGCGTGTAGGAGAAGAAGTTCTGTTTTTGAACCGTTGAGTTTGAGGGAGCTAATGGTCATCCAGTCATCTATTAAAGTGAGGCATTTCTCTAATTGCTGATGATGGTCTTTTTGTCCGGTGATGCGAAGGTAAAGTTGGGTGTCATCAGCGTATGAGTGGAAGCAGAGGTCCGTTTTTCTGATGATATTGAGGAGTGGGCGGATGTAGATGTTGAATAGCACTCCTATTTTATCCTTGTCTGCTAGTCGCCCTGACCTTTGGCTTACCCCTTACTTCCCTGTCATTCCAGCCTGCTGCCTCCTTCCTCTTCTGTAGTGTACGGTGAGCGTGAGCTGTGAGACCCTGGGGGCTGCGACCTGGAGCCAGACTGCAGCGCAGTCTATCCTCACCACTAGAGGCTCTGGTGAACACCCGCTGGCTCTTAGACTCCGCGCCCTGGGGAATCTATTCTCTAGCTCCCACTGGGATCCATGTTAGTTATCCTGTAGACCTGCTTCCTGAACCTTCCTGGGTTCAATCCGCAGCAGTCAGTCCTAGGGTCCACTACCTTAGCGGTGCACTTCCGACTCCTACAGAGTGCCTCTGTCACCTGGTCTCAGGTATAGGCTTGGCTAGACTAGAATGCAGTGGATATATATGTAGTAGACTGTATATATATTTTATGCACTGCAGATCACTGAACCACCTGCCTGCCTGAAAGTGTTTTTGAAAATGTACACCAGGAATGGCCTGCAGTCAGATATAGGCTTGGCTAGACTAGAATGCAGTGGATATATATATGTAGTAGACTGTATATATATTTTATGCACTGCAGATCACTGAATCACCTGCCTGAAAGTGTATTTGAAAACGTACACCAGGAACTACCTGCAGTCAGATATAGGCTTGGAAGTGCTAATTTGCAAGGAGCCAGGGAGCTGGATTCTCATTACAGGGGTCCTTGTCCCTATATAAAGGAGTCTGGCTGCAGTGGGTAAGTACCCCAGACGAAGTCCTGTGTGACGAAACGCGTCGGGAGGACTTCACTGCCGCCATTTTAAACATACAAGCGCTTTTTTACTTTGAGATGTAAATGTTTCTCTTTAAATAAAAAACTTTTTATGGTTTACGGAATTACACTATTGGCCCCCTCTTCATTTCATGTGGGTTATGTCCGAGGACGCCTAAGCTTCTATATGGAGAAGATGCCCCTGGGAAAGAACCGCTAGGATTCCACCTTCTGTCTGCCCTTGGTGTCCTACCTCCACTGCCAGTGAGCAACTTAAGCCTGTTTGACCCATACAGCATATGCTCTGTGGGTCCCAACTTTCTGGTAAGCCTCCAGTCATTCGGGTGGTGGTTTTGCACAAGTGTATATCAACACATATCGGATTGTATTCAAAGGTTTCCACGATCATATATTTTGGTGTTCATCATTATCGCAACAATTTTGTTTATCGCACGCCTTTATTCAATTTTGGGACAGTCTTGTCACTATTTATTTGTCGATACACATGGTGACCTTAAGGGTTTATACTATGATGGACTTTTTATGTATGAACATTCATTAACATGCAACACTAATTTTTGAACTTTTTTTCTTTATTGCATGTGTCATTGCATCATTCATTCTTTATATTTTTGCATCACATATTAGCGCTACACTTGGTTGTATAAGATTTATAGCAAAATTTCTATTTGTTGTGTTAGCTGCCTATTTTTAATTTTATTTTGAGTAAGCGCATGGTTTATGGGTTTTTTTTGTACATATTTGAAAACGTACACCAGGAACTACCTGCAGTCAGATATAGGCTTGGCTAGACTAGAATGCAGTAGATATATATATATATATATATGTTGGAGACTGTATATATATTTAATGCACTGCAGATCACTGAATCACTTGCCTGCCTGAAAGTGTATTTGAAAACGTACACCAGCAATGACCTGCAGTCAGATATAGGCTTGGCTAGACTGGAATGCAGTGGATATATATATATGTTGGAGACTTTATATATATTATATGCACTGCAGATCACTGAATCACCTGCCTGCCTGAAAGTGTATTTGAAAAAATACACCAGGAACTACATGCAGTCAGATATAGGCTTGGCTAGACTAGAATGCAGTGGATATATATATGTTGGAGACTGTATATATATTTAATGCACTGCAGATCACTGAATCACTTGCCTGCCTGCCTGAAAGTGTATTTGAAAACGTACACCAGGAACTACCTGCAGTCAGATATAGGCTTGGCTAGACTAGAATGCAATGGATATATATGTAGGAGACAGTATATATATTTTATGCACTGCAGATCACTGAATAACCTACCTGGCCTGTCTGCCTGAAAGTGTATTTGAATACGTACACCAGGAACGGTCTGCAGTGAGATCTAGCTAAACTGGATACAGTATATGTATATATATATATATATATATATATATATCCGGGATGTATATATATATATATATATATATATATAAACACACTAAATACACTGCAGCTAACTGAATCAACTGCCTGCCTGAAGTATATTAGAAACAGTACAGCAGGAACGGTCTGCAGTGAGATCTAGCTAAACTGGATACAGTGTATATATACACTGTATATATATACCAGTCTGACTGTATATATAAATTAAACACACTGCAGCTAACTGAATCAACTGCTCTCTCTCCCTGCCTTTGGCCAGTTATGGCTCTCTTTGCTGACGGCGCTGTGATTGGCCAGAACATGCGGGTCATAGTGCATGCTTGGCCAAACATCAGCCAGCAATGCACTGCGATGACTCAGTGCATTATGGGGCGTAACGCACTGCTCGAATTTGGTGCCAACGCCCCATAATGTTCGATCGTCGAACGATCGAACAGCCAAAGTTTGACTCAAACTCAAAGCTCATATCTACTAGGGAGTGGTTTCTAACTGTGGGGGGTGGATGCACTGGATGAAAAGAGAGATCTGTGATTTTGATTAGCAGGAACACAAGATCTCTCTTTTCCTCCCTGACAGAACAGTGGTCTGTCTTGTTTACATAGGCAGACCGCCGCTCTGCCTTTCCCCTGAATAATCAGTGAGTCCCGGCGGCCATCGTGATCGCCAGACCTGCTGATTGGCTCCCACTGTGTCCAATCACAGCAGGAGCGGCGCACCCCAGATCGCGTGCACAAAATCACATACGGGTACGTGATTTTGCGCAGCCATGCCACCCTGCCGCAGTATATATGCAGTTGGTAAGGATGAGCTCAGGCGTGTTCGCAAACAGCACGTGCAGAGCCCGCGAGGAAGTCAGCACTGCGGAGCGCTAATCACAAGCAGTGAGACATTCTGGGTTATGAAAATGCACTTGAAAGTGCAGTCACTGTAGATCCGAGGGGGACATGCAAGGAGAATAAAAAACTGCATTTTAGCTTGAACATGATTGGATGATAAAATCAGCAGAGCTTCCCCTCATTTCAGATCTACCCCTCAGATTTACAGCGACTGCACTTCCAAGTGCACTTTGCACTTGTAGTGCAAAGTGGATTTGCCTTTCGTAAATAACCCCCAATGTCTTGATGCGTGGCTACAGAGATCGGGAAATGTCTCACTGCTTGCGATTAGCGCTCCCCAGTGCCGACTTCCTGGCAGGCTCTGCACGTGCTGTTTGCGAACACGCCTGAGCTCATCTTTAGCAGTAGCTAAAGTAAAGTAGTGCCATATCACAAAAAATGGCCTGGTCAGGAAAGGGGAGGGGGGTTGGGGATAAACTTTCCGGAGGGGAAGTGGTTAAGTAAATCAACTCCAAGGATTCCCTCACTCTGGAGGGATTTCCTCTCACTTCCTGTTTTGGCTGCAGGACAGGAAGTGAAGAAAAATCTCCTCAGTGGGAGACTTTTGGGGGGAAAAAAGAGGGAGGGTATAACCTTTTGTAGTCAAAATAATAATTAAAAAAAGTGTTGCCTTTAGTAATGAGCTAAGAAGTAGAGGGCTGCCTCCTGTGTTGGGAGGGAAGACTATGAGGTAAACAGAAAGTTGTGTGAAAGTGAAAGCAGAAGGGGGCCCCCCTCCTTGCAGTGCTCCCCTGTGTATGAGGTGACACCTCACTAGCCCTGTCCTGCCATGCCAGTGACTTTCCTCCAGTGAGCGGGCTCTCCCCTCCCTGCCATGTGCCGGAGTGGGAGGTGTGTGTGCAGATGATGGAGCCGGCTGGACTTCCTTGTTTAGCTTTGCCCCAGTAGCAGGCCTGGCTCCTCACCATGAAGACGGTGGGCCCGGCCCGGCTGACATAGGAAGCGTTAGGACTGTGTGTTGTTCACAGCGTGGACGGCTCTGGGATCTACTATCTGACTGAGCGACCATGGGCTGAGTGCGGAGCGGACACCACAGAGTCCCGGATGAAGAAGTTTCAGTCATGGCTGTGCTGAGCTCCGTCAGTGCGGATCGTTGTTAAGCCTTGTATACGGACATGAGCGGGTTCGGCGCGGAGTGAGCCGCAGACAAGTGATTGGTCACTGTGTGGGGGACTCCGGGGGACAAAGGCTTGGCATGTTCTCTCCTCTGTGCCCCCCTATGCCCGGGGGCTCTTCTCTCAGCCAACCCCCCGCCCCAGCCCTGTCCACCTCGTCCTCAGCCGCCTCCTCCGTGTCCGGACACCGCCACAGGCCCCGGGAATCGTCCGGGAAGCGGAGGAAAGAGCGGCACGGCAAAAGAAAACGGAGGCCCGAAGAGGCCACTATGGGCCTGATGGAGGAGGGAGAAGTGCCAGCTGTCCCTCGGGGAGCCCGGCACCATAGAGACAGAAAGAAGAGGCAGAGAGAACGCAGGAACCTCCTCAGGAAGGTCGGCACTCTGCACAGCGCCCCGGTGGAATACGACGACGTCAGTTCGCTGTCCGAAGGCGAGCAAGGCCAGGAGTCTTCCTTCACCCCGGCGCTAGGCCTCATCCCATCCCCGGCCTCCGATAGGTGCCCCTCGCCGCCTATGCTGCACCAGACGCCGCTGCCGCTTCTACGCCAGGCCGGGGTCTCTGACCGGAGCGGCCGGAGGAAGAAGCGAAGGCAGGAGTCGGCACCCAAGAACGATGGCCGGGGAGGAGGGCGGACCGAAGACAGGAGGAATAGGCAGGCCGCGGGGAACCTGTTGCTCCCCGCCGAACCTCTAATGCACGCTCAGCCCTGGAGGCCTCAGGAGGAGTCCGCCAAGAGGACAGAAGTCAGGGCCGCGGCCTCGCACAGGCCGAAGAGAGAGGAGGCCGCCGCGGCCTCGCATAGCAAGCAGACGCCCAAGGCCTACAGAGGGGACCGGGGCTCGTCCAGGGCCTCGCCCCAAGGGAACCATCGCAAGAAATCGGCCAGTCCGGCCCGATCACCAAGTCCTGGTTACAGCGGACACCGGCTAGGGCGCCGATCTCCCACCTATGAGAGGACGGACACTTCTCCGGGCCGCCGGAGATCTCGGAGCCCGTACAGCCCGGTCACTAGGTGAGCCCCGCTCCCTCCATACAATGTTTGGGGGACTGTTTACAGGCCATGGCAGGTACTGGGGTCATCACGTGTGTCCTGCTGTCACCTGCTGGGAACATTACATTGTATCTTAGGGCTCATTCACACAAGGTGATTTGTCTGTATGCCCTGTGGATTCACTTCTCAAAAAAAAAAAGTAGGACATTTTTAGCACAGTTCAGGTCATTTCGATGCACTGTTAAGCAGGCCATAGATGATTGCATTTTCTTTCCTTGCACCATGGGTGGAAGGAAGGAAAATAGCAAGATTCCCTCAACACAATCAGATTCAATTCACACTTGGGCAACTCCAAAGTCATGCGGCTTTGATCTGACTTTACACACTCCGTATCAAAAGTCACATCAAAGTAGTGTAGGCACCTTTTCAAAGATTTGAACAGATGCTATTGAAAAGAATGGGACTGCAACTTGTCATGGGACTTTGATGGCGGATGACAAGACACGAGTGTGACTGGAGCCTAAGCCCTCGTTCACATTGGAGCAACTTGTCATGTGATTTGACAGGTCAAAAAGCATGTCAAGTCACATCCTATTGCCGGCAATCGCACTGTTCACCGACTTTGCTGTGCCGCATCATTAGAAAAGTAGTACATGCACTACTTTTGGCAATTTCCGGTGCGTCTTGAATAGACATCTGTGCATAAAGCTGTACAGATGTCTTCAAAGTCGCACCCAAAGTCACACTAACATGCGGCTTTGAAATCGGGTGATTTTTTTTTTTTACTTGAAGTTACACAATTTCAAAGCCGCATTCAATGTGAACGAGGGCTCAGTCTTAATGGGGGAATCCCTCCCGCAGTGCTAATGTGTCCTGCGGTCAGGGAGCCTTCCCGGCTGGCAGAACAAGAGGGTTACTTATAGAAGCTATAGCCGCCAGCAACGATCGCATATAAAAAAAATCCAACAGGCTGGTTGTAATGAAGTCATCCCATGGATTGACTTAGGTACAGCCAGCCTGTCCATAGGTGGATTGAATCTCAGCCGGTCTCTGCTGAACGGGCCAAGATAGGATTCATCTATGGCTGACTTTGGGGCTAATTTACATCAGCTTCTGTTCTCAGAGCATCGCACTGTTCACTTCCTTTTTTTTTTTTAAACAGATTTTATTGAAATCTCACAGACATTTCATAAAGTTCGATTGGCTGTCGCACTATTTAAGGTGGTGGGTTGCCCCGTGCTGTGCTGCGTGCAGTAGTGTTTTTTTTTGTTTTTTTTTTCAGCACACACCACCCCAATGCAGTGCTGTGAACCGGGCACACAGGAGACAGCATTTTGCCTTGTCATGTGGTGGGACTGCGCTAGGGGTGGCCACCCAACGCAGTCATATTGCATCTGGTAATATCTGCTAATACATCACAATGCACTGGCACATAATAGGTCTTGGGAAAAAATCGATGTAAATCTTGAATTGAGTTGAGAGGTCAAATCGATTCAAAATTTAAGCAAATCGGTTTTTTAGTTTTTTTTTTTTTTTTCACCGCGCTGGTCCTGAGGAGCAGGAGTTTTTAGGTGAGGCCGCGACTTCGGTTTAGTCCGCGAGGCCAGACGCTGCGGACTAGGCCGAAGCCGCAGCCTCGCCTAAAAACGCCTGCCCGCAACTCCTCAGGACCGGCGCAGTGGGCAAAAAAAAAAAAAAACTCAATTCAAATCGTGAATCAAGTTTTTTAAAAGAAAATCGCAGATTTTTTTAAAATCTCCCAGCCCTAGCACATAATGGTGTATATATATATATATATATATATATATATATATATATATATATATATATATATATATATATATATTATAATATGAAAATGATATAAAGAAAATTGCTGGTGTGAATGAGCCCTAATTTCAAATGTTATTTTTTAAGGATGAGTACACTTTAACACTTTCCAGCTCCTCCTGGCCACCCTTTAAAATCTGCGGCCTGTTTCACACAGGCTTCAGCTTGTATAAGAGTAAGGCTGTTTTCACACTGGGGCGGTAGGGGGCGTCGGCGGTAAAACAGCGCTATTTTTAGCGCTGCTTTACCGCGATATTCAGCCGCTAGCAGTGCGGTTTTAACCCCCCACTGGCGGCCGAAAAAGGGTTAAAACCGCTCGTATAGCGCGGCTATAGCCGCGGTATTACCGCGGTATAGCCGCGCTGCCCCAGGAGTTTTTTTCTTCTCCTGTCAGCGCACCGCTTCAGTGTGAAAGCCCTCGGGCTTTCACACTGAACAAACAGCAGCGGCTGTTTTGGGTCGGTTTGCAGGCGGTATTTTTAGCGCAATAACGCCTGCAAACCGCCCCAGTGTGAAAGGGCTCTAAGGATGAGCTCCAGCGTGTTGGCACACTCCATGTGCAGAGCCCGCCAGGAAGTCGGCACGTCGCTGCGCTAATCACAGGCAGTGAGACATTTCCCGATCTCTGCAGCCGCACATCGGGAAAATGTCTCACTGCCTGTGATTAGTGCAGCACCGTACCGACTTCCTGGCGGGCTCTGCACGTGGAGTATGCGAACACGCCGGAGCTCATCCTTATATAAGAGCAGTGTGAACAGCAAGCTTTGACAAAGCATTTGCAGAACTTTCAGCAAGCTTTGGTAAGACTTTTAAAGTACCATTTAGCTTCAATTTGTAAAAATTAAACACATATCCTAATGGGTGTGTTGATTTCTGCTTTAGGCAAGCTGCTAGCAGCCTTCAGCACTCTTTGAAGCTTGTAAAAAGCCTACTAGCAGCTTGCCTAAAGTGGCAAACAACACTCCCATTAGGATCTGTTCAACATTTACAAACTGTAGCTGAATGGTAATTTAAAAGCATCAACAAAGCTTGCTGAAAGATCTGCAAATGCTTTGTCAAAGCTTGCTGTTCACACTGCTCTTATACAAGCGGAAACCCGTGAGAAACAGGACTAACTCCAGCTTTGCTATTTTAAATAGTTTATTTGGGCTAAGCTGGTCCAGATGAACTATTTCCTTTACTAATTGCTGCGGCTGCTGTCAGCGTAGTATAAACTGTATGCAGCGCTGTGTTTCAGTTGCCACATGGGGACTTCCCACCTTCTGTTGGAACAAAAGTGAGTTGAGCTGAGCCCTGCTCACAGAAGCTTTGTATTTTATCCATAAATACAAGGCTTTCCCCTGAATGTCTGAGGTGGAGATTTGGGCAGATGATATCACAATGGATATCCACCTCAGCCGATCGGAGGTATTCCTTGATAAAATACAAGGCTACCTGTGAATGACAAAGCAGTGCCAAACTCAGTTTTTTTCCAGGACCAAGAACCCTCCTCCATACCGCTGGTGGAACACTGTGCTGCAAACTTTGTGTATTTAATGCTACGTACGATCTATAGTGCTGATAGCAGCCACAGCAATTATTTAATTAATTATATAAAGTGATAAAGCTGGAATTGTGCTTTATGTAGATTTTAATGCCAGGAGGCAGAACAGACTTCTTGATCACATAATCACTGGGATTGGCTGTCGCAGTGGTCACATGATCAGTAGCCTGTCTTTGACAAACACTGTCACTGTGCTGGAACTAACTGCACAATGAGTAGGCTCTCGACAGAGAAACCTCATTCCTCATTGATGCATGTGTGGGCATTAAAACCCACCCTCCCTGCTGCCACACTTATGCATTACATGGTCAGCAAGAGGTCAAGAAGGAACTTTCCTCCCATTTATGCTCCCCCCCCTTTCCTTGTCTGCTGGTTGTCCTAAAATCTATACTTGTACACCCAGGGAATCCACCGTTGTCTGGTGTAATACACTGCCCCATGCTGGGTCCTGAGCTGCCATTTTCGCTTCTCATGTTATCGGGGGTGGAAGCGCGGTTGTCTCTTTCTGGAACTTGCAGCAGACCCCCCAGTGACATGCCACAGCGCATGCACAGTGTTGTGGCGATTGCCCCAAAGTTCCCTGGGATAAGTGACATGGTATATTAGGAGGCTGCAGGAAGCTGTCTGATGTTATTCTCACTAGGTTAGAAAAAAGGAAGTGCAGGGTCAGGTCTTGTAAAGAAAAAGGTATTTCAAAATAAAACCCCCCCAAAAAATAAATGTCCAATTGTGTAACATGAAGGAAGAGGAGGAAATTGGTGTAAAGTTGTTGCGGAGGGTGAAGGTCTGCTTTAAAACAATGTTCACTTATTCTATTTGCCCTGACCTAACTGACACCACCCTCCCTCTTCACAGATGTATACTTACCGAGATTCGGTGGTTGCGGCCTCCCGTGATTGTTTACATCTGGTGCCGCAAGTCCTCGCTGTCCTGGCGGTGTCTGTGCAGTACCGCCTCCCAGATTTCAATGGGGCTCACTTACATTTGCCTCCACCCTCAGGAGACAAAGGTAAACAACTTCCATAGAAGTTTGTGGGGACAGTGAGGACTTGTGATGGAAATTGCAGCTATCTGATTTCAGTACAGTAAGTATACATCTGTTGAGGGGGAGGGTGGGATTGGTTAGGTTGGGGTATAAAGGGTAAGTGCATTTATTTTAAAGGACAGATATCCTGTAAAGTTCAGAGTAAGGAATAGTTAGACACCTCATGAGGTTCTCACTTCCTAATGTGTATACATCAGAGCAATGGAAAAGAAATCTCTGCAAAGTCGGGGTAAATTTCTTCTCTTTAGATGTAACTGGAAAAAATGTTCCCATTGGAAGATTCCTCTCACCTTCAGTTCTGTGACAACTTTTTACATCTTGTGTTTCCCATTGCTTTCCGTTCTGAAGACAGTTCTCACAAGGTCAAATATAAAAGGTGATACTCCCCAGCTGGTACACAGACAGTAATAATAACCCAGCAGCTCTGAGTTTCTAACCTTTTGCCACTCTATCGAAAATGAAAACATATTTTTTGGCTATGCATGCACTTTACTGTCATTTTATTATGTAATAGCTCTTGATGACATCATGTTTGTTCAGCTGTCGCCTGCTTTGCAGTAGTGATGTCATGTTTTGTAAATGTAGAACCCCATTTCTAACAGATATTGCTGCCCAAATTATCAGAATAAAATTTCAGTAAATAAATACAGCTGTATTTAAAGCAGACTTCATGCAGGAATAATTATTTTCACCATTCCAACCCTCCCTACTCTGAAAAAGCTCACTTTTTTTCCCCCTGCATTTAGTCATTTTCTTATTCTCACGGTCGACTTGCCCCCCTGCCTCCATTTTTGCCTAGTCAAGAATGACATAAACCTTGCCCTGCGGCCTCCTGGGATATCTACATCCCATATTCCAGGAGGCAGTGACTGAGGCACCACAAAGCATTGGGAGACGGACCTGGTGGCACATTGTTGGGGAAGACTGCAAGCATCCAGAAGGGACAGCTGGCTCCCAGTGAAATGAGAAAGGAAGATGACGCCGCAGGACCTGTTATGCAGCAGCAGAGCTTTATTCCGAACAACCCTGGATTTACTGGGTGTATGTTTATGGAGGATAATCCAGCAAATAAGGTAAGTGGAGACTGAAACAATTTACAGTGCAGCAGAGAATCTGTTACTGGAGGAGAGGACTTTGACAGTCATCTTTTTATTTTTCCCAATTTTAAACTTTTTTTTTTTTCCCCCCAATTCATCATGTTTACTGTTCTCCGCTGGCTTTAGGATGCTGCCAAGCACATTGTAATCCCTAACTTGGCGACATTTAGTTTGCTCTGTGCATAAAAAACTGGCATTTTTTTTCATAAAATACTGTTTTCAGCATTGCCACTTAGTTTATACTGTAGCGTTGCTTGTAGTTTCCAGCAAGTGCATGTGTTATCACTTGATAACAGAAAATGCCTGAACCAGGACCTTCATAGCAAGATCAAAAGATCTGGATTATGAATGGCATGTTAGCACAATTTGCTTGCCACTTTTTCGCAGATCATGTTTCCAAGTGTCAGTTTAAACAACTGTTGTTAGGACTAATGTAGATAGCATAAGTTTAACCACTTCAGCTCCAGAAGGTTTACCCCCTTAATGACCAGACCATGTTTTGCGATACGGCCCTGCGTTACTTTAACTGACAATTGTGCGGTCGTGCGATACTGTGCCCAAATAAAATGTGTGTCCTTTCTTTCCCCACAAATAGAGCTTTCTTTTGGTGGTATTTGATCACCTCTTGCGGTTTTTATTTTTTGCGCTATAAAAAAAAAAAAAAAGACTGACAATTTTGAAAAATAAACAATATTCTCAACTTTCTGCTGTAAAACACATCCAATAAAAAATGTAAAAAAACAAATTTCTTCATCAGTTTAGACCAATATGTATTCTGCTACATATTTTTGGTTAAAAAATCCCAATAAGCGTATACTGATTGGTTTGCACAAATGTTATAGCATCTACAAACTAGGGGATATTTTTATGGAATTTTCACTTATTTTTTTACTAATAATGGCAGCGTTCAGCGACTTTTATAGCGGGACTGCGACGGACACTAAGTGACACTTTTGATGCTTTTTTTGGGGACCAGTGACACCAATACAGTGATCAGTGCTAAAACATATGCACTGTCACTGAACTAATGACACTGGCAGGGAAGGGGTTAACATCAGAGGCGATCAAAGGGTTAAATGTGTGCCTGGGGAGTGCTTTAAGTGTGGGAAGACAGAGATCCCTGTTCCTGCTTAGAAAAAACACATGATCTCTGTCATCCCTACTAACAGAATGGCGATCTACCTTGTTTACACCGCCCTTCTGTCTCTGTCGGGAGTGATTGGTGGGTTCTGCCGGACCCGCTGATTGGCTCCCGCTGTGTCCAATCGCAGTGGGAGTGGGTCACTGGCAGCATTTGTGCACGCCGCAGACCCGGAAGTTAAAATCACGTTCCTGTATGAGATTTCGCCCAGAGGAGCTGCCGGCCCGCAGTACATATACGTGGGGTGGTCGGCAAGTAGTTAAAGCGTAACTAAACCCATCGATTTAGCGGTTTTAAAATAAAACTGTTACATTTCTGGCATTATCTCAGAAGTGTCTAAAAACGAAACTAAACCCGCCTTTTCTTTTCAGCCAAGAAAGCTGCCATCTTATGCCTCATGCACACAGGACGTTTTGAAAAAGGCCAGTGCTATAGCAGCGCTAAAAACGCCCATTTCGTTTAGCCGCATTTTTGTGAGTCTTTCCGTGTTTTTACGTTCGCGTTTTTGCATGTTTTTTTCATTAAAAACACTCATAATGTAAAAACGTCAAATGCGGCTTGCCGCAATTTTTGTTGGTTTTCGTTTCTACAGCTCGTTTTTACTGCTCCTGGAAGCACAGGCTGTCGTGTCTTTTTTTTTTTTTTTTTTTTTTTCTACTACCCCTAAACTCTTATGCCTCCAAACACCTCTGACAGTTTGTGTGCATAGACACATAGGCTAACATGGAGGGGCTTTCAGAAGCAGTTTGAAAAAAAAAAAAGTCAAATGCCCCTAACAGCAGCTGTGAAAACGTCCTGTGTGCATGAGCCCTTAGCCTTTGCAACTGCCATGGTGCTGCACATGTGATCTGTTATAACTTCAGTCATTTGATTTGACCGTTCTGTTGAGAGCACAATTAACTGTGACAGTTATCATTCACAACATGCTTTGGATTAATTGTTTTGGGAAACTGTTAAATTGATGGGTTTAGTTCCACTGTAATTGGTCTGATCTACATATAACCTTCAGTTTTTAGCCATCACTCTCGAGGGCTGGTTCTGATTTGATGATAGTGATAAAAATAATTCCTGGCACTGAGACTTTGATTCAGCAGGTTGGTGTTACTGTTACGACAGGTCATTGGAGGCCCCTTAAGGCACATGATTGTAAAGTTTCCTAGTGCAAATGTGTTGTACAACCATTGCTTCTGCCATACATACGTCAGTAATAGGTTTTGTAAGTATTTGTCAGATGTTTGTCTTAAAGCGGAGTTCCACTGGTTGTTAAGTTTATTAAAAGTCAACAGCCACAAAAAGTGTAGCTGCTAACTTTAAATAAACAGCCACTCACCTGTCCCATGGTCCAGGCGATGCGGCCACCCAATGCCTTGCTTCTCTCCGCGACGCCGGCTTTATAAGTGTGGGCACACGGCTGTGACAGCTTGTGGCTTCACAGCCAGGCACACACTGCACATGTGCGAGTCGCGCTGTGCTCTGTCAGTAGCCAGGCAATCTTCTGGGACCTGTGATGTGTCCCAGAAGATTGCAGGGAGGGAGGAGTCGCCTAGGCGGCCAGAAGATGGAAGGAGGAAGTGGGACAGGAAGTACCTCTCCAAACCAGGTACTCACTCCTTCCCCAAAAAAATGACATGCCAATTGTGGCATGTCAGGGGGCGAGGAGTACTTAAAGCGAAAGTTCCACTTTAGGGTGGATCTCCGCTTTTAACTTTACTTGCAAGGTTTACAGTTACTCCCAATACAGCTGCCCTATTCTGAAACCTTTTAGAATATCATTCATGTTTTTATTTCTGCCTGTGCCCCTGTTAGGGAGAATCACACTCTGTTTGTCATGTTTACTATTATCACTAGGAATGCACCAATACCATTTTTTTTACAGCGAGTACGAGTACTGATACGTTTGCTTTTCGTACTCATTGAAACTGATTACCGATACCTTCTGGTTTGTTTACACTTCAGCTGTCAGCAGTGGATGGTACAAAGCATTGAAAGGTTATTTGTAAAGGATATATATATATATATGTGTGTGTGTGTATATGTATATATGATACTTGTGCAAATGCTTTGTGTCGGCATCAGCGCAACCCTAAATATAACTGAAAGTGAAAGAAATTTTCACGTTTTTGGTTGTCAACAGAAGTAGTGGAGAAATCTTCCAATAGGGACACTGGTTCTGGTATTCCAGATGACAACCAGGCATTCCCTCACTTTGGAGGGATTTCCTCTCACTTTCTGTTTTGGTTTTGGGACCAGAAGCAAAGGGTAATCTCCCCAGTGGGACACAGATGGCAAAAACAAACCTAGCAGGGGCTATAACCATTCCTTACACCATCCAGAATGAAAAGAAAAAATATTGGCCTTTAGTTCTATTTATATTGCAAAACTAGTGAAAACAAGAAGTGAGTACATCACTGTAAGCTCAATGTTTGGGTCATTCAGTTGGTCTTTTCAGACTGTCTGCTGTAAACATTTTTTGAAAAAGGGTGGTTGTGCTGGTGATAATGCTGGTGTGACTTATTGGTCATTGTGATGGACAGACAAGTATGTCTTCATGGTACTGTGGCTCATGTGAGCACATTACACTGGGGCTTTAACCACTTCGCGCCCGCGCTATAGCCGAAAGACGGCTGCGGCGTGGACGCTATCTGCTGGGTGGACGTCCCTAGACGTCCAGCTGTTTACTTCCGCAATGCGCGCTCCCGCGGGCGTGCATCGCGGAAGTTCTGTGCTGGCCGTGTCCCTCGGACACAGCCAGTCACAGATCGCCATAAACGGCCAATGACAGCGGCCGTTTACAGTGCGATCGGCGGTGCCAATGAGAGAGGATCATCTCTCATCGCCCGCTCTCCCTCCTCACACAGAGACAGCGTGTGAGGAGGGAGAGCGAACCGCTGCAGCGGTGAGTGCAAAAAAAAAAAAAAAAAAAAAAAATAAAACAGTAATAAAAGTCGTCAGTGTCATCTGTCATCCCTCCCCACTGTCATCTGTCCCCACTGTCATTTCTCCCCACTGTCCTCTGTTGCTAGTGCCATCCCTCCCCAGTGCCATCTGTCATCGGTGCCACATATTAGTGCCATCTGTCATCGGTGCCACGTATTAGTGCCATCTGTCATCGGTGCCACGTATTAGTGCCATCTGTCATCAGTGCCACGTATAAGTGCCATCTGTCATCAGTGCCATCTGTCATCACTGCCACGTATTAGTGCCATCTGTCATCACTGCCACGTGTCATTAGTGCCATCTGTCATCACTGCCACGTGTCATTAGTGCCATCTGTCATCACTGCCACGTGTCATTAGTGCCACATATTAGTGCCATCTGTCATCACTGCTACGTGTCATTAGTGCCACATATTAGTGCCATCTGTCATCACTGCTACGTGTCATCAGTGCCATGTATTAGTGCCATCTGTCATTAGTGCCACGTATTAGTGCCATCTGTCATTAGTGCCAAATGTCATTAGTGCCACGTATTAGTGCCATCTGTCATCAGTGCCACATATTAGTGCCATCTGTCATCAATGCCATGTCAGTGCCATCAGTGCCACGTATCAGTGCCATCTGTCATCAGTGCCACGTATCAGTGTCATCTGTCATCAGTGTCCCATGTCATTTTCCTGGTGCTCCAGGGCCTTCAAAAGTGTAATAGGTAGTCAACAAGTTATATGTGTAATTTATGCTCCTAGAACACCTGATGGTGCTCCCTGCATGTTGGGTCTCTGTATGTGGCCAGGCTGTGAAAAAGTCCCACACATGTGGTATCCCCATACTCAGGAGGAGTAGCAGAATGTATTTTGGGGCGTTATTTGTGGTATACACATGCCATGTGAGAGAAATAACCTATTACAATGACAATTTTGTGGGGGGAAAAAAAACCAAACAAATCTTCATTTTGCAAAGAATTGTGGGGAAAAAATGACAACATCAAAAATCTCACCATGCATCTTACTAAATACCTTGGAATGTTTACTTTCAAAAAAAGGGGTCATTTGGGGGGTATTTGTACTTTTCTGGCTTGTTCGGGTCGCAAGAAATGAGATGGGCCGTCAGTACTTCAGGTGTGATCAATTTTTTATGATTTGCACCACAGCTTGTAGACTCTCTAACTTTCACAAAGACCAAATAATATTCACTAATTTGGGTTATTTTTTACCAAAGATATGTAGCAGTATAAATTGTGGCCAAAATTTATGAAGAAAAATTAATAATCTGCAAAATTTTATCACAGAAACTAAGAAAAATGCGTTTTTTTTTTTTCAAAATTTTCGGTCTTTTTTTATTTATAGCGCAAAAAATAAAAAACCCAGAGGTGATCAAATACCACCAAATGAAAGCTCTTTGTATGAAAAAGATGACAAAAAATTCATTTGGGTACAGTATTACATGACTGAGTAATTGTCATTCAAATGTGAGAGCACCGAAAGCTGAAAATTGGTCTGGGCAGGAGGGGGGTTTAAGTGCCCAGTAGGCAAGTGGTTAAAGTGTGTGTGTGTTTTGTGTTTGTGTTTTTTTTACTTTTTTAACTGATTTATCTGTTTCCCATATTCCCATAGCTATAGTACCTGGAGAATCTATAGTAGCCAGACATAAATATATGTATATTTGGGGGCACTAAAAATAGATTGTAGGACTACAGATTGACACCTGTGTCTTAAAGTTCAGTGGTTTTTGTACCTCAGCGGTGTTCCCAGTGGTGTGCGTGTTATTAAAAAAAAAAGTTATACTTACCTGCTCTATGCAATGGTTTTGCACAGAGCAGCCTCGATCCTCCTCTTCTCGGGTCCCCTGGAGGCGCTTCTTTCCTCCTGCCAAGTGTCCCTAAAGGGTGTGGGGGCACCAGGGCAGGCTTGCTCCTGAGCCGCAGCTCTGCGTGTCCATTCAGACAGAGCCGCGGCTCAGCCCCACCCCATCTCTCTTCTCATTGGCTCATTGGGAGCCAGTGGCTCCCGCTGCTGTCTCAGCCAATGAGGAGGGAGAGTCCCTGGAGAGCTGAGGCTGTTGTGCACATTGCTGGATCGCGTCGGGGCTCAGGTACGTATTCTAGGGCCTGGGGGGCTATTGCATATATGTTTTTTACCTTCATGCATATGCATCAAGGTAAACAACCTTGAGCCTTTACAACCACTTTAAGCTAGGTACACAGCTCGCTTGTCCCCATCAGAAGACAATAGCACAGTGGGGGATAATGCTGCTGCAACATCGATTGTGTTGGTTTTGTGATCTGTCAGTTTTGTGTCATTCAACCCGCTGGTCATTATGATGTCCTACCATGCTCCGCTGCCTGCATGCCCCCTGAGGCTTGCATCGGCAGTGATCTGTGATCACTGCGTCCTTCAAACGCAGCTCATCACAGATCGGGGTAAAGAGCCAATCGCCGCGGCTCTTTACCACGTGTCCAATCACAATTTGGATTTGCCAGTTATCTGCAGTCCTCCCCTCATGCTGACAATGCGTGAGGGTAGTAGAGCCAAAAACTGGCAAATCCACACAGGGGACACCTGCCGTTATAATCGGGGCACTAATCACCAGTGTCCTGATTTTTAGTGCAGCCCCAACAATGCCCACCAGTGACCATCACCCATCAGTGATGCCGGTCAGTGCCTATTGGTGGCGCATCAGTAGAGGTGCACCGAATGGAAATTTTGGTGCTGAAACCGAAAATGCAGGATGCACTTGGTCCAATGCTGCATCTGCCCCCCCGGCGCCTCTAACACAGAGAACCGAGCGATTGAGCACTGTGATCTATAGAAGTACAGCCAAACAAGCTTTGACTGTACTTCTTTTATATCATGAATTTAGATAATTGTGAACTTATTGTCGGCCATTATTAGCAACTTTAGCGCAAGAAAAGCTCAGGAAAAATGTATCCCTTTAAATTCTATGTATGTCTTCACACTGGTCTGTTGCGCTTCTGTTGTGGTGTTAAAAATCCTGCTTGCTGCATTTTTTGGTCAGTTTAAGAAACCGCACCAAAAACATACTTACCCGTTGAAATACATTGAAAATGCAGCAAAAATGCATCAATAGCGCACCCGTGTTACGTTTTTGATCTAGTTTTTGAGTCGCATGACCTATGAAAACCACACCATAGCACAGTAAAATTATGGTAAAATCGTGTGCATTTTCGGTTGCATTATCTCACCTTTTTCTCATTTTTGGCTGCTGAAATTTCGTGTAGCCTCGTCAGTGAAGGAGAAAAATTAATTAATTACAAAATGTTATAACAAACAAACATTTTTTTTTCTAAATTTTCGGTCTTTTTTACTTTGTTTACTTTGATGCATACTAGCTCATTATGCCTTTGTCTTGCAGGTTTTTTATTTATTTGTGGGTTTACAGCCACTTTAAATACCACCAAAAGAAAGCTCTATCTGTCTCAAAAAACTTTAGTTTGGGTACAGTGTTGCATGACTGCGCAATTGTCATTCAGTGTGACCGCACTGAAAGCTGAAAATTGGCCTGGGCAGGAAGGGGGTGAAAGTGCCCAATAGGCAAGTGGTTAAACTAGCACTGAAAGAAATATGTAGGGCTAAACTCTTTCTGAAATGCTAGTTGCCAGCTTTTCCGTGGCTTTGACCACACTTCTCTGGTCCACTGATCCGTTTAAAGTGATACTAAAGTCTCCTTTTTATTTTTGTATAAAAATAACAAACATGTTATACTTACCTGCTCTGTGCAGTGGTTTTGTACAGAGCAGCCCAGATCCTCCTCTCGGGTCCCTCTTGGGCGCTCCTGGCTCCTCCCTCCTGCTGAGTGCCCCCAAAGCAAGCAGCTTGCTATGGGGGCACCCGATCCGCAGCTCCCTATGTCCATTCAGACATTGAGCCGTGACTCGGCCCCGCCCCCCACTCTTTCCTTATTGGCTCGCTGACTTTGACAGCAGCGGGAACCAGTGTCGCCTACGGCTGAGTCTTAGCCAATCAGGAGGGAAAGTCCTAGACAGCCAAGTCTCTTGTACAACATCGCTGGATCGAGATGGGGCTCAGGTAAGTATTAGGGGGGCTGAGGAGGGCTGCTGCACACAGAAGGTTTTTTTCTCTTAATGCATTAAGAGAGAAAACCTTCTGCCTTTACAACTACTTTAAGTAGTTAAAGGCCAGAGTCTGTTTTCCTCCATACGTGTTGCCTTTAATAATAGAGCCTTAATTTAGTGAGAATTCAAAATACCAAAAGCATACTGGGAGATTTCTAAATTTACTCTGATCATAAACAGGAATTCAGGATTCCTTTTATCATGGCAGACAATTGAATAATGTTTTGGTACCATGTTTTTTATATTGATGGCATAAGGGCCCTTTAATCATAACAAGAATAGTATTTTTTGGTAGTATTTTTTGGGCCATCTCTGGCTTTTGTACGATTTGAGACACTAAGGCTTCATGTATACGGGACGTTTTTACAACCTCTCCTGAACGATTTAACTTGACAGATAGTAACCCATGTTTAAAACGTCCATTTTGCCGTGTTTACATGTCGCGTTTTGCCGCGTTTGCGTTTAGAAGCATTTAAAAAAAAAAAAAAAAAGCCTGTAAACGAAACATGGCTAAACGCGAGTTACCGCATTTCGAAGCGTTTGGCGCTTGTAATGCCTCTAAACTCAGCTTCTGAACCCATTTTTTTTGCGTTCCAAAAAATCCTCTAAACTCAACTGCCTAGAAAGGACTTTAAACGACCCTGTGTACATGTACTGATAAGATAACATATAGGAGAGTTCAGGAGCAGTTGAAACAAAATGCCCAACTGCTCCTAAACGTCCGTTTCCCAGCAGCATTGTACATGAGGCCTAACTGGCAACAAGCAAGTTGGAAAGTCAGAGCTCTCAAGATGCATACTTGTTTCAGGTTAGTGACTCAAAGTGCTGACCCTCAGTGCAGGTTTTTATTTGATTCGTGCATGTCAAAGGTACTGTCTTATTTTTCTAGTTCACCTATTTCTTTGTGTGCTCAGATTTTATCATTTTTACCTTTGTCATCTGTATGACCTACATTTTTATTTAAGATTCCATAACACTTTGTTTCAGTGTGTCGGTGCAGGGCAGTTTTGCTGTATTCTTCACCTACTGCATTTAGGCTATTTCACCGCGCAGTAGTTTCAGAACAGATTAGTACTTTGGGCATTGGCGTATAATAACCCAGTTCATATTGGGCATATTCACTAAGTAACTTCTGTATTCAGTATCGACTCTGTACGTTGCTAGTACAGCCAAGCTTCACTTTTGACAGCTCGATTTAGTTTGACTCTAGTTGATTAATCATAACATTTTAAGGCTTTAGCTTTTAAAAAAAACAGCCTATAAGAACATACTTGCATAGAAATTTTAATTTACATGTATAGTGGTTTTTAGTTGTAAAACTAGTTCCTATTTAACAGGCATTAATTATAAAAGTACACATTTGCAGGTATGTAAGGAAGACTCAAAAGCCCCAGGTGGACAATAAAAGATTTGCATGTAAAATAGGATGCATAATACAAGTACATTGAAATTCACTTCTGTGCAATAATCCCATGATATGTCCATACTCCGTTTTGCTTGCAGCAGTTTATAGTGCATTCTGATTGGTTGCTGACACAGTTGCTGTTTTGCACTTGTAACAACAACCAAAGCTAAAATTCATCAAATGATTGTCAAGCTGAAAAATATCACCTCAACTGTCCTGAATTGTTAGCAAATATGTGTAAATTGTGTTACCAGAGAAACCAACTTGACTTGAAATGATTTGTGGAAGGTCATCAAGCAGGTTTTAGTTCAGGGTTAATTTTACAGATCCAGTAGTAAAGTGAAGAAACATCAACACAATAAAAAAACCTAAATGGTCTAAATTTAATAAACAAAATTTTAACTGTTTGCTAAATTTACTGCTCTTTGCACAGTCATAGACTATCTTACATTGCATGGGTTTAAACCCACCAGGAGAGAAATTCTCTTTCTGGGCATGCCATTTACCTGACTATCATGCAGGTCCAATAACTTCAGTACTTTGAGTCCTTTACTTTTGATTTCTGACACATTTCCAATTGTGCCTGCTGCTTATCTGTTCTAAGTAAATAAAAAAAACGCACAATGTGCATAGGAGCTAGCCTGCTCCAATTATATTACAATATTTTACTATACTTTTAATTTATAGGGGAGCACATTCATAACCTAAAATTATAAAACACAAAAACATTTAAATTGTTTGTACAATAGTATAAATAGTATAATAAAGTACAAACCAGACATCATAAATAGTGTATTAAGTGTACCCTAAACCTATTTTTCAGTAAGTGTGGCATCATGCCTGAAGGTATACAGTTTATTTTTTATATACATATTTTTTGTAAATCTGATGCAGTGTTAATTTTGGCAGCAAATTTAGTTTTAGTCTTTTGACTAAAATGCCATTTTAGTTTTAGTCCCAAGCCTGTTTACATCTGCTGCTCTATAGAGAGTCTGTTTGGGTCCGTCTAAAAAACGGACAGGCGGACCCGATGCGACCGGTCGTGTGAAAGGGGCCTAAGGCTGCTTTCATACTTATGCACTGCGGTACCTGCATCTCAACTGACCTCAAGCTTCACTGCTTCCTCAGGATTCCTGCCGGTATTGCTGGCTGCTGCTGTCCTCCAGGGCGGGTACTGCTGGTGGCTGCTGTCCCAAATCGCGGGTTCCCGACTCGCCATCCCCAAGCTTCAGTGTGACAGGAGCATATGGCTACCACAGAGAGGGGAGCCAATGCTTCCTGTATTGTGCCAGGAACTGTCAGACGGAGTACATTTTGGTATTACTCTGCCTGTGACAGGAGCCTGCACTATACAGGAAGCATCGGCTCTGCTTCCTCTAGCACCGGCTCCATTCTTCACACTGGTGCTTGGGGATAGCGGGTCGGAACCTGCGATCTGGGCTTGCTGACCCGCCATCCCCGGTAGGTGGCGGCGGGCCACATCAGAAGGCGCGGTGGGCCACATGTAACCCGCGGGCCAGCGGTTGGACATCCCTGCTCAACAATTTCCAAACTCATATACTCCTGAAGTGGAAAATCAAATTATTTATGGTATTAAGGTTATTATGGTTATTTATGGTATTAAGGTATGAGCATGCACTACAGACACAGATTTAGTCATTATATAAGGTCTTTAAGGTAAACCAAGTTTCGTTACAAGAATATAGCTTTTTTTACAGAAGCGTAACGATAAAATGAAAAAATAAAAACTCTGTGTGATGATGCCACCATGCAGTGCACATTTACATGAACTTGTCTGCTTTAAGAAAATATATAATGTTTGGCGGGGGGGTTATGTAACCTTCAGGCTTAAATAGATTTTTTTAAGCATGGGTGCAAAAACAGCTCTGGCAGCAAAAGGGTTAATCCTGCACAGGTCAGAGTGTGTGCTGCTCTCCCTTAGTGGACAAGCTGTGAAGTCTATTGACTAGGAGCAGGTCTCCTTTAGGGGGCCTCTATATATCCGTATGAAGTGAGTGTGTATGGCACTGTGTTAGGGGGTTAACTACCCAGCCCCTGTCATCCTAATAGAACATCCCCCTTCAGGCTGCAGATAACAGCCATTGATGGTCTAACCTTCAACTTGCACAGCCTCCTATCTACAAATGCCAGCTCCATCCAGAGGAAGCAGGCGGAGCTCCGTGGAAACCTGAAGTTCCAAAGGTAAATGTTCCTGCCTCACATTTTTGTTTCGTTCGTTAACGAAAACGGAATTGATTTTCATCATAGTTTTCACCAGTGGACGAAAATGTGGTGTGTGTTTCGTTTTTGTCACTGACGAAAATTAACGAAAACATTTTCATTGACCAAATTAACACTGATCTGTTGCAGGCTTTCTTACCTGGAGATCCTGCCATTATCCACATTTCTGTTGCAGGCTGACAACTCTAAACCACTGCCTAACAATGACAGCAGTAACCATGCAGGTCAACCACAGTGGTTAAGTGGTTAGCGCCTTTGCCTAACAGCACTTGGGTCGTTGATTCGAATCCCAACCATGGCGCTACCTGCTTGGGTTTTGCGTCTTCTCCCTGTGCCTACACGTGTTTCCTCCCACACTCCAAAGACATGCTGGCAGGTTCATTGTCTCCTGTCTAAGTTGGCCCTAGTATGTGTATGTATGAACATGAGCTAGGGACTTTAGATTGTAAGCTCCTTGGGGGCAGGGACTGATGTGAATGTACAACAAATATGTGTTAGCGCTATGTAATGCTACGGCACTATATAAGTAACTGAAATAAAATAAATCAACTGCCTGTTTTTACCTGCTGGCAGCAAGATCCTGTGCAAAAAGTACTCTGCACGCTGTATGCATGGAACGTCGTTTGAGCAATGTTTCCAAGCATACAGTGTAACTGGCCTCCAATTGGCTGCCACTGCTGCTCAGCTATCCATTTACTGACACATAATGTCTCCTCACTGTCATATATCCTCTGAAAAGCTCTTTGGAGGGTGAAACTAGCGTAAAGGAACCTGCATGGTTCAAGAACATTACGTTTGGTATACAAGATATTAACACTGTGGCCTATCAATTAAGGGACAAAATAAAGGAAACAGCCTTGGCATCTAAGTATAGTGTCGGTGGCTTGTAGATTTAAATGTGTTGTTTAACTACAGTCTTTTAAGCCATGCATGTATTTTAGACAACACCACGTGTTGCTCCTTATTGCTTTGCAAGGGGAATCAAACTTTTAAAAAAACAAAACACATTTATCACATTGGCAACAGTATTTACTTTGTGTTATTTTTTTTTTCGATAGGAGGTCTGCAAGGTCAAGGAGCAGAAGTCCTTATAAGTCTCGACGCTCTCGTTCACGAAGTAGACATAGGGTGTCAAGATCGAGAAGCAGACAGTCTAGCATCTCCCCAAGCACCTTGACGCTGAAGAGCAGCCTGGCTGCAGAGATGAACAAAAACAAGAAAGCCAGGGAAGCGGAGGCTGCCAGAGTACTGGCAAAAGCTTCCAGCATCTCCACCCCTACTAAGGGACAGTCAGAGGCTGCCAGCAACTCCCAACAAGCAAATCATGCCAAGGAGCAAAAGAAAACAAAAATAGACAATGCCCCTGCCCCTGCCCCTTCTCCTTCTGTCAAAAGTGAAAAAACTAAGGTGAAAACCTTGACTCCAGCACCAACTGTGGATAATAGTGTACAAGCTGATAAATCAGCCAAGTCAAGTGGAAAGGTGAAGAAGATGGACACTGTGAAAGAGGAAGCATCTATTCAGAAAGAGAAAAGCAAAGCACATAAAAGTGTATCAACTGGCTCTGAGAAGACTAAAAGTTCAGGAATGTCGCCAAAAGCACCTTTATCTCTACCTCTTCCGACCGCCCTCTCTAGTGATGCAAATAGGTAAGCAATGAATATCGCCTTTTTAAAATAAATTTCATTGTTTATCTTATATATGTACTTGTTTCTTCTTGATATGCAATCCTTCCATAATGACATAGTATGGGGACCCAGTAAAGGATTGTACCTTGTTAGGATTATTTTTTTTCCCTCAAAAGTGGACAAATTTAAAATGATTCTAATGTCAGTTTTTTTTTTTTGTTAAGTTAATGCATTTAACACTTGCCTTTCTCCTCTCATCAATCCAACGCTTTCCCAGCTGCAGCACCATTTCTCTACTTCCTGGTCTCACAGGAGACACAAGCAGCTGCAAGGGCCATAGGCTCCTTCTGCTGTCAGTCAAACTCCTGTGGGGAGGGAGCAGGGGGGTGACTTTCCAGTGCTATATGTATGTGTATGGACGCACACAGTTACTGTCGGGAGCATGCCTGCATGAGTCACCCCTTGGCATACAGTTTGCTGAGCTGGGCACCTAGAGAAAGGAGGAGCAGAGAGCAGCGGTGAGGGGACTTCAGAAGAGCAGGGAAGTATAACCTCTTTTTTGTGTTAATGCAAAAAAAAAATTCTTTAGTATCCCTTTAACAGACTAGACCATTGAGCCCTTTAGTCTTGAATTGGAACATCCGGCAACACATTGTATGTTACAGAAAAGTTAGTAGAAACGTTTGGTCCTTTGTCTGTCTTGCTGTTGGGGAGTTTTCCCCTCACTTTCTGTTAAGGCACTGGTACAGAAAATAAACAGGTCTGCTCTGATTCTTACTGCTTTCTGTATATCTTTACGATGACTTTTACGCTCACATCCTGCTCCAGTGATAATTATTTTCCCAACTTAAAGCAGAGCTCTGCCCAAAAGGGGAAGTACCGCTTGTTCGCATCCTCCCCCCCCCTCAACTGCAACATATGGAACTTTTTGGGGGGGAGCGGGTACCTGGTTTAGACAGGTAACCATTCCCACTTCTGGATAAGATCGACATTTCTGGCCCCTCCTCCTTTAGCCACCCCAGCTGTCTTCTGGGACACACACAAGTCCTGGAAGTCGTCGGGAACCATTCAGAAAGCGCAGCGCGACTCGTGCATGCGCAGTAGGAAACAGGCTGTGAAGCTGAAGGCTTCACTGATGGTTTCCCTTACTTACAATGCCGGTGCCGACATTGCGGGATCCCTGGACTAGTAAATGCCCTTATATTAAAAGTCAGCAGCTACAGTATTTGTAGCTGCTGACATTTATTTTATTTTTATTCATTTTTTTACAGACTGGAACTCCTCTTTAATTATAAAGGATTTACACAAAGCTTTACAATATAAAGAGAGACAATACAGTTATAAGAAAATTCCAAACAAGGGTGTTTGGAAGGCCCTGCTTGTGAGAGCTTACAATAAAGAATCGCAGTTTTTAACAGCTTGAAGTTATTGTAAGGCTTTGTGTTTTATTTTTTTTTTTAAATAACAAACATGTCATACTTACCTCCACTGGACAGCTCGTTTTGCACAGAGTGGCCCCGATCATCTTCTTCTGGGCTCCCCTGGGGGCTCTTGCGGCTCCTCCCCTCATCAGATAACACCCTAGGAGAAGCACTCTCCCAGGGGGTTACCTTGCGGGCGCGCTCCTGAGTCCAGCATTTGCGTCCATAGACACGAATGCCGGACTCGGCCCTGCATCATTGGATTTGATTGACAGCAGCGGGAGCCAATAGCTGCGCTGCTATCAATCTATCCAATCAAGAGCCGGGACCTCATGCAGAGTTGGAGAGCGCCTCTCCGCCGAGGAAATTTACGGGGCTCAGGTAAGTAAAACGGGGGCCAGTCACTGCCAGAAGTCTTTTCACCTTCCTGCATAGGATGCAGGAAGGTGAAAAAACATGTAGGTTTACAACCCCGTTTAAGCTCTGGAGGATTTTAACCCCTTCAGGACCAGTCCATTTTTTACTTTTCGGCACTGCGCTACTTGCAATTGTGCAGTCATGCAACGCTGTACTCAAGTGAAATTTTATATAATCTTTTTTTTTTTTTTTTCACATAAATAGAGCTTTCTTTTGGTGGTATTTAATCACCACTGGGTTTTTTATTATATAAGTGAAAAAAGACCAAAAATTTTGAAAGAAAAAAATACCCAATATTTTTTACTTTTTTTATAAGACATAATACTTATAAAACATAAGAACATGAATGAAGTTAAGCAAGCTGCGGGAGGCAGTGGAGGACAGAAGAGCCTGGTGCGCTATGGTCCATGAGGTCACGAAGAGTCAGACACGACTAAACGACTGAACACCAACAACAAGTCATGTCCAATAATGTACAATGCAAAATGTAAAAAATCTAATTTCTTCATAATTTTAGCCAAAATGTTTTCTGTTGCGTGTCTTTGGTAAAAAAAAAAAATCCCAATAAGTGTTTATTGATTGGTTTGCGTGAAAGTTATAGCGCCTGCAAACGATGGTATACATACTGGAACTGTTTTTTTTTTTTTTTTTTTAAATTGTTTTTTATACTAATGACACTGTCAGGGAAAAGGTTAACAAATATGCTGTTTTTAGTAAGCAATGTGCCGGTTTTTACTCCCAGCTTTGCAGGGACATACTTTAACCCTTTATGGACTGCACTACGCACATTTACTGCGGCAGGGAGGCCCTTAAGCGCAAAATCACGTACCTGTATGTGATCGCTGTTGTCTCTGGGGGGGCTCTGTGATTGGACCCGCCGATCGTTCAGAGGGGAGACAGAACGATGGGTAAACAAAGCAGACCACCGTTCTGTGAGGGGGGAAAATGGAGATTTTGTGTTTCTGCTATTCTCCCCACAGTTAGAAAGCACTCCCTGTCAGTGTCATTTATACAGTGACAGTGCATTTTTTTTTTTTTAGCACTGATCACTGTATTGGTGTCACTGGTCCCCAAAAAGTGTCACTTAGTGTCAGATTTGTCCGCCGCAATGTCGCAGGCCTGCTAAAAATCGCTGATCTCTGCCATTATTTGTAAAAACAATTAAAAAAATAAAATGTCCATAAATCTATCCCGTAGTTTGTAGATGCTATAACTTTTGCGCAAACCAATCAATATATGCTTATTGGGATTTTTTTACCAAAAATATGTAGCAGAATACATATTGGCCTAAACTGATGAAGAAATTCAATTTTTTTTTTTTTATTTGATGTGTTTTATAGCAGAAAGTAAAAAATGTTTTTTTTTTCAAAATTGTCGGTCTTTTTTTGTTTTATAGCGCAACAAATAAAAACCGCAGAGGTGATCAAGTACCAGCAAAAGACAGCTCTATTTGTGGGGAAAAAAGGGATCTAAATTTTGTTTGGGTACAGTGTCGCATGACTGTGCAATTGTCAGTTAAAGCAACGCAGTGCCGTATAGCAAAAAATGGCCTGGTCAGAAAAGGGGTAAAACCTTCCGCAGCTGAAGTGGTTAAAATTTAGTGCACCTGCATCATTATAGAAATTGCAGCCCGCACGAGAACCGCGCAAGTGCAGAGCGGTTCCCAGTGTGGGAGTGATTTCCATTACATGCGGCGTGCCATTAGGATTAAGGGCACCCGCACGCATCTTTTGCGGTTTTCTGTGCGGGTGGTTCTGCAGCGTGTACCTTGACTAAAGAGCCTCCACCACAGAGGTATTCTCTGAACCCACATGTACAAGATGTGAATGGGGCATATGAAAACTTTACTTAAATGCTATGGCACTCCCTAAAGCTGCACAACTTGGTGAAAGATCCCTGGTACTTTAGGACTGGTGTTTTTCACTTCATTTTCTGAAGATCCAGTGGTCTTTATTCTGCCATGTGTCATGATGTGACAAAGGAAAGTCAGTTAACCTAACTCAAGCTCTATTGTTGTTCTTAAGTTAATATTTGAAACCAAAGATCTCCCCACCCATAAGAAGTGACTAATCGAAAAACTATTTTTATATGTCCGCATAGGGCAATCCCTATGATGTAGACAAAAAATACATGGACTGGTTGATCTTAGGTGAGTTATGTGGTGTTGTGTTACAGTAAACTGATTCTGCTTCATCTGGGGTTACTTTCTATTTGCTTTGCTGCAAAATATGCAGGGGAGCATCCTGTCAGGTGGTTGGTTATTGATGCTTTCCTGTTTTGTTGCCTACCTGCAGTGTCACTGGTAGTTTCACAACAATAAGGCTAGGAACTTTAAAGTGTTACTAAACCCACGACCGTAAAATCAGTCTGTATATGCAGTAAAGCATGCTTGTTATACTCACTGTTGAACCTAAGGGGTTAATCCTGTGCATTATGTAAAAAGCCTATTTGATCCTGTCTTTACCGATCCTCCCCTACTTCCACTGTCCCCAATCCATCTCCTGATAGAACAGAGCCGTGGGGGCACTCTGCACATGCCCAGTTTTGTGTGTATTGCTAGAGTTTTTTTTTTTTTTTTTGGAGGGTGCATGTGATCAGCACAGGTGCATGTGATCAGCACTGTAATATAATTAAAAAAGAAAGGGAGGGGTTCATAAGGAACTTACTGCAATTTGGGGGGTCACATACCATCTCACCATTTAGGTGGGGTCCTTAAAGCAACACAGAACATATATTAAATAGGGTCAAAGGCGACCACTCTGGAAAGACGCTTTTACTAGGACCAACCGCGGTATTGCAAAATGTGAAACGCCAACACAGAGTGATGTCGAACCGACTCAACACACCAGGCTTGGGATGGAATGCAGATGCGGTGGTAGAGCGGATGAAAAGCTGTCGGCAGGCTGTAGTCATGACACCGTTACATATAGTTACATAGTTTCATAGTAGGAGAGGTTGAAAAAAGACACAAGCCCATCAAGTCCAACCTATGTGTGTGATTATATGTCAGCATTACATTGTATATCCCTGTATGTTGTGGTCATTCAGGTGCTTATCTAATAGTTTCTTGAAACTATCGATGCTCCCTGCTGAGACCACCACCTGTGTAATGGAATTCCACATCCTTGCCGCTCTTACAGTAAAGAACCCTCTACGTAGTTTAAGGTTAAACCTCTTTTCTTCTAATTTTAACGAGTGGCCACGTGTCTTGTTAAACTGCCTTCTTCGAAAATGTTTTATTCCCTATTGTGGGATCACCAGTACGATATTTATAAGTTGAAATCGTATCCCCTCTCAAGCGTCTCTTCTCCAGAAAGAATAAGTTCAGTGCTCACAACCTTTCCTCATAACTAATATCCTCCAGACCCTTTATTAGCTTAGTTGCCCGTCTTTGTACTCGCTCCATTTCCAGTACATCCTTTCCTAGGACTGGTGCCCAGAACTGGACAGCATACTCTAGGTGCGCCCGGACCAGAGTCTTGTAGAGCGGGAGGATTATCGTTTTATCTCTGTAGTTGATCCCCTTTTTTAAAGTGGTTGTAAACCCACTTTTTTTTTTTTTTTTTTCAAACTAACACCTGCAAGACAAAGGCATAATGAGCTAGTATGCATAGCACACTAGCTCATTATGTAATACTCACCTGAGATCGAAGCCCTCGCTACGATGCCCGTACACCGCTCCCGCAGCCGACATCACTCCCGGGGGTTACTTCTGGGTATCACGGCTCCAGCGCTGTGCTCCACGGCTCCAGTGACGTCATCGCGCAGCACATGCGCGTGGGAGCCGCCGGTAACGGCACACTCACTGAAGCAAACGGCATTGTTCCAGTGCGCATGTGCCGATGACGTCGGCACATGCAAACACAGGGGATATCTCCTAAACCGTGCAGGTTTAGGAGATATCCTGGGTATCTACAGGTAAGCCTTTTTTATAGGCTTATCTGTAGCAAAAAGTGGTCTGTAAGGGTTTACAACCACTTTAATGCATGCCAATATTTTGGGATTTTTTTTTTTAGCTCTCCTCCGCTATGTGTCTTTCGTGTTCTATCTTAGCCTCCCTAATTGCACCCTTACATTTCTTGTTGCATTCTTTATAAAGTCTGAATGCTGATGATGATCCCTCAACCTTGTATTTTTTGAAGGCCTTCTCCTTTGCTTTTATATGCATTTTTACATTGGAGTTAAGCCATCCAGGACTTTTGTTCGCTCTTTTCAATTTAATACCCAATGGGATGCATTGGCTAATGCCCTTATTTAATATTCTCTTGAAGCAAACCCATCTCTCCTCCGTGTTCTTTGTTCCTAAGATTTTATCCCAATTCATGCCTTCTAACAAGGTTCGCAGTTTAGGGAAGTTGGCTCTTTTGAAATTCAGTGTCTTTGTATTACCCTTATGTTTCCTATTTGTGTGATTTATACTGAAGGCAATTGAGCTGTGATCGCTGTTTCCCAATGTGTTTTGGGCGTGGCCCTTTATCAAATCATCAATTTGATTTGATAAAGGGCCACGCCTGAAACACATTGTCTTAACTACAGCCTGCTGACAGCTTTTCATCTGCTCTACCACCGCATCTGCGTTCCATCCCAAGCCTCGTTGTGGTGAGTCGGTTCGACATCGCTCTATGTTGGTGACGTAACATCCAGCAAGCCACCCGACCACACCAGCTGCACCATCCGGAGGTTTGTAATCCTATGTCCGGTCCATTAGCGACCTCTCCACAACCCCCAGCCCTCATCACTGCCAAGGTTTGGGTGGGATGAGGTTCAAAATCAAACAAGATGTTTTACAATGGACTGTCAGCCATATTTTAACCCTGTCCATTCCTGGAAGACTTTGATTTTAAAATCTTTTTATGACAATATAGACCTTTTTATGATTTTTCTGAGGTATGCTTCAAGTGGTTTGTAGCCATTCCCCCCCCCCCCCCCCCCCCCCCCGCGCTGGATTAAGAGGAATCTTGTTGTTTGTTCTTCTACAAGACTGCTATATAGTTCTGATGAGAAAATGTATTTAGCAGTTTGTGTTTACTAAAATAATTGCATTTCCATGTTCTGTGTACTGTGGGAGACCAGATATAGTGAATGCAGAGTCCTGGGTTTAGTAACACTTTTAAGGTTTAGTCAAATAACAGTAGCAGTAAACCTGTGGTTTGGAAAGACACTAACAAGAAGCTTGGGGTACCAAGCCTGGACATTGTGTAAATAAACTTGCACTTTACTTTGCATACCTCAGCATGCTATTTCAACTTTGAGCTGTGAATTACAGTGCATCCAGAAAGTATTCACAGCTCTTCACTTTTTCCACATTTTGTTACAGCCTTTTTCCAAAATGGATTAAATTAATTATTTTTCTCAAAATTCTACAAACAATGCCCCATAATGACAACGTGAAATAAGTTTGTTTGAGATCTTTGCAAATATATTAAAAAGATAAAAATAAAAAAATCACGTACATAAGTATTCACAGCCTTTGCTCAATACTTCATTGAAGCACCTTTGGCACCAATTACAGCCTCAAGTCTTTTTGAGTATGATGCTACCAGCTTGGCACACCTATTTTTGGTCAGTTTCTCCTATTCTTCTTTGCAGGATCTCTCAAGCTCCATCAGGTTGGATGGGGAGTGTCGGTGCACAGCCATTTTCAGATCTCTCCAGAGATGTTCAATTGGGTTCAAGTCTGGGCTCTCTGGCTGGGCCATTCAAGAACATTCATAGAGTTGCCCCATAGCCACTCCTTTATCTTGGCTGTGTGCTTAAGGTCGTTGTCCTGTTGGAAGATGAACCTTCACCCCAGTCTAAGGCCCAGAGCACTCTGGAGCAGGTTTTCATCAAGGATATCTCTGTACATTGCTGCATTCATCTTTCCCTCGATCCTGACTAGTCTCCCAGTTCCTGCTGCTGAAAAACATCCCCACAGCATGATGCTGCCACCACCATGCGTCATATTGACCAGATGATAAGCGGTGCCTGGTTTCCTCCAGACATGACACTTGCCATTCAGGCCAAAGCATTCAATTTTTGTTTCATCAGACCAGAGAAGTTTGTTTCTCATGGTCTGAGAGTCCTTCAGGTGCCTTTTGGCAAACATCAGGTGGGCTGTCATGTGCCTTTCACTGAGGAGTGGCATTCGTCTGGCCACTTTACCATACAGGCCTAATTGATGGAGTGCTGCAGAGATGGTTGTTCTTCTGGAAGGTTCTCCTCTCGCCACAGAGAAATGCTGGAGCTGTGTCGGTGACCATCAGGTTCCTGGTCACCTCCCTGACTAAGGCCCTTCTCCCCCCATCGTTCAGTTTGCCTGGGCAGCCTGCTCTAGGAAGAGTCCTGGGGTTCCAAATGTCTTCCATTTATGGATGATAGAGGCCACTGTGCTCATTGGGACCTTCAGTGCTGCAAAAAAAATGTCTGCACCCTTCCCCAGATCTGTGCCTCAATACAATCCTGTCTCGGAGGTCTACAGACAATTCCTTGGACTTCATGGTTTGGTTTGTGCTCTGACATGCACTGCTAACTGTGGGACCTTCAGATGGACAGGTGTGTGCCTTTCCAAATCCTGTACAATCAACTGAATTTATCACAGGTGGACTCCAATCAAGTTGTAGAAACATCTCAAGGATGTTCTGTGGAAACCGAATGCATCTGAGCTCAATTTTCAGTGTCATGGCAAAGGCTTTGAATACTTATGCAAATGTGATTTTTATTTTTTTTTTCCCCCGTTTTTTATTTTTAATATATTTGCAAAAATTTCAAACAAACTTTTCACGTTGTCATTATGGGGTATTTATTGTTTGAGGAAAATAATGAATTTAATCCATTTTGGAATAAGGCTGTAACATAACAAAATGTGGAAAAAGCGAAGCGCTGTGAATACTTTCCAGATGCACTGTAAGGTTACCTTAACCCTTGTAGAATCTAAAAGCTATTAATATTTGAAAACATTTTACCATCTCTTTTAAATTATACCCACCATTACTCTTACTATGGTGACCTCCAATAATCTGCACAGATCTACGCAGTCTCACTGAAAGGACACCTGTATGTTAAACAATTGTTTCTATGTGCCTTGTTTGAACACTTGAGGTGGGTTGCATTGTACTGTGTGAAAGTGCAGACATGCAGAATTTTTTTGCATTGCATCTCAACCCATGTTAGCGCATCCCACCAAACATCTCATCCATAGAGATGAAGAAAGTGTCATTTTTGTGACATTTCAATAAAAAAAAAAAGGGGTAAACCGTGCAATTCATTGTAACAATGCAAGGCACTGCCCCTCACTGCTGCTACAAAACGGACACCAGATGACATGCTAAAATGGCCCGTTTTAACAAATGGGCTGGTGTGCATGCGTCCTAAAAATTGAATTAAAGCTGGGTTCATACAGGCGATTAGCACAGACTGTGCGAATTCCATTGGGAAGAATCTGTGGATTCCTGCGGCTAGAATGCAGCTTTATGGAGAGAGTTGCAGCTGTTGAGCCTATACAAAGCAATGACAGGCTGGTAGCAACTGCAGGTATAAGTGTCTGTTTGCACAGCAAGCAATTACCTATGGACAGCTGCAAACTGTAAGCGATAACTGCAGCCACCATGAGCCTGTCATTGCTTTGTATGGGCTGACAGCTCTACACACACACACACACACACACACACACACACACACACACACACACACACACACACACACCCTGTCATTTCAGCCCCAGGAATCAGCAGATTCTTGCCACTGATATTTACAGTGTGCGCTAATCACCCATGTGAGCGCAACCTTATGGCCCGTACACACGATCCGAAAATCGGACGAAAAATACCCCTTTCGACGTGATTGTATGATAATCGGATGGTTAGTACAGAGCTTTTGAGAGCCAATCATGACCGTTCATCGAGAATTCTCGTGACTTTAGTAACCTATTCAATTTCTACTTGTGACTAGTAAGCAAAAAAATTCGGACGATCTGTCATTCGATTTTAGGATCGTGTGTACAGGGCATTGGGGTCGAATTGTAGATACAAAATATGTGAGTCAGGTTACAAGGAGTGGTGGGTCATGTGTTTTTAGATGTAGTCGCAAGTACAGATGTAGACCCACACAAGTCTATGTTGGTTTATTACTGATATAAACAAAGGTGTAATATGCTATTATATCTTAATTAATATGTCTTTAATTCAGTTTCCGAGTCTGTATCCCTGGAAAATCGGTCAAGAAGGAAGTGGAGCGAAAACTTCGGCACTTGTTGTCTGACTTGCCCCTCCCACCTGTCCATTTTGGAAGTGGAGACCCGTCATGTAGTCCAGAGGGGAAGAAATCGGCATTAAAGAACAAACGGAGGCCTAAGTATGACTTTACTTTAAAAGCACAAATTAGATTATGTTTGTTTCTAATAATCACTAAGATACTTTAAGGCCCCTTTCACACACATATGGACCATTTGTCTGTTTTTTTTTTATCCATCCGTTAACAAATGAAAAACTGACATCAATACACCTCTATGAAAAAAAACAGATGTAAACAGATGATCATCCATTTACATCTGCTTCTGTCAACATGCGTTTTTTTGGAACAGATCAAAGTCCTATTTTTCTTTTGTTAAAAAAAAATGGATCGGATGGAAAACCAATGTAAACGGACAAACCGTTTGTTTTTGCATGGAAAAATTGGCTCCAGAGAATCAAGTGGTCAAAAACTTTAACTGGTGGATGTAAAAAACTGATGGAAAAACTGATTCATACTTTATCCATTCTTTTCTTTGAAAAAACTTGACTGAACTAATGAAACGGTCCGCATTCGTGAAAGGAGCCTGTTTTTTTAAACTGTCCCTACAGATGTTAAAGTGTAATATAAACTCCAAAAACAAACTTTTCTTTTTGGTCTATTAATTATATAACATTAAAACTTTTGTTATATTTATTCAATAAGTGCAAATAAATCCCCATTGATTCTGCCAGAAATGTAATGCTTTCCTGTGCACTCTGCAGGGGTAACTTAAACAATGTTATCGGGAAATGTGGTAGAAATTGCACAGCATCTCCCCTTCATCTTCCTCATCCCCATAACCTAGTGGGTGGGTTGGGGGGGGGGGGTGCTCTGTATTCCTAACACATTTCCTATCTGAATGTGATAACACTGCTCCTCCATAGAGCGAGCACAGTGAGTGTGTGTTGTCACCCTAGGACAGGAAGTGTTACTGGCAGGATCACCAGGTAAAAATGATAGAGAATAGAAGCATTACAAAAAAAACTAATGCAGACGCCAAAAAAGACTGTTAAGCTGTGAGATATTCTATTTTGTTTTTGAGTTTAGATGCACTTTAATTTAAAACTGGGTGTGGCTGTAGACATGTGTCTTACATGCATGCATGTATGTATAGCCACGCTAATTCAAATTAGAACCAAAAATTTTAATCCAGTGATTAGAGCAATACAATGAGTATTGAAACAGTGACATAAATAATTGTGAGTTAATAGGTGAATAATGTCTCAGAGTAGGAATGCAATATTGACTCCACAAGATTCTAAAAGGTGAAAAAAGTATCAGCAAGATGGAATGATCTAAAGCTATTCAGCCGCCACCAAGAGAAAGGAGTTATCCATGTATTCCATGTGACCTTGCAGAGGGCTATATCTGCAAGCGCCTATTACCTTGCTATAATAGGAGGTCTGCACCTTCCGGTAAGAGTTCTCAGAGTGACCAATACAGGCATAACTTCTTTCCCTTGGTGGCGTAAATCCTTTTTTTGAAACATAGTTGCATTTCCCTTGGTGGCGGCTGAATAGCTTTGGATCATTCCATTCTGCTGGAACTTTTTTCACCTTTTTAGAATCTTGTGGAGTCAATATTGCACTCCTACTCTATCAGAGATATTATTCACCTATTAACTCACAATTATTTATGTCACTGTTTCAATACTCACCTGTATTGCTCTAATCACTGGATTAATATTTGTGATTTTAATTAGCGTGCCTTTTTGCATATGTGTGTGTGTGTGTGTGTGTGTGTGTGTGTGTGTGTGTGTGTGTGTGTGTGTGTGTGTGTGTGTGTGTGTGTGTATATATGTATGTATATGTATGTATGTGTATATATTTATTTTGTCCATTATGATGATATCTCATGGTTTGTCGCTGCTGTTGGTTTAGGTCTATGATCTAGCGCGGTATGCCTCTTTTGTATAATGTATGTATTGCCGCACTTATTTGTGATGTGTACCCCTTTTTGAATGTGTGGATATTTGCCACTATCCTCTGAATTCGTATTTTGTGTTTTAAAGGGAATATATAGTCTTCATAAGTTTTTAGATTTTTCTTTTTTTACATAATATATGCCTGTGAAAGTAGTCGGCTTAATGTACTTAATCTTATATGTTTTTATGTGTATACCTGGGGCAGATTATTTTGCTTAATACTGCTTTTGAAGTGCTGCAAAATAGTTGCTCCTTCCTGGTAATATCTTAAATGTACATGTACAGGTTAGGTTTGGCTATTTGAAATGTTGCTGGGAAATTCTCTTACCAGTTTATGCGTACACTAAATGATTGCAGTGAACCAGAGATACCCATTGGTGGAAGAATTGACTAATGTCTGTATTTTAAAGCCTGGTTCACACCTATGCACTTTTCAATGCGTTTTACATCTTGCAGAAACGCAGTACAGTCTATTTTAACATGGTTTCCTATGGGTCATGTTCACATCTGTGTTTTTTCCACTGGTGTTTTTTGGTAAGTGTCAGGGACTTTTTTTTCCTGCAGCAGGTTGCCTTTTTGGTTCCATAGACTTCAATGGAAACGCAGCGGAAATGCATAAAAAATGCAGTGCTTGCATTTTTTTATGCATTTCTTCTGTGTTTTTGCTAGTTTCTTCCTGCAAGACCAGACAACTGCCAAAAACATACTAAAAACGCATCAAAAATGCCTGTGAGAAAACGCATCAACCGCAACCTGCATAGGTATGAACCAGGCCTAATACAATAATGGAAGCATGGTACCACTAGCATGCAAAATGCAAGTGGTTGTAAAAAGTAACTTTGTGGTTACTATGGGCGTTATTTACTAAATCTGGATAGTGCAAAATCTGGTACAACTCTGCATAGAAACCAATCAGCTTCCAGATTTTACTGCCAAAGCTAAAGGGGGGTTCCGGCCATTTTTTTTTTTAAGTTAGCAGCTACAAACACTAGCTGCTGACTTTTAGTAAGGACACTTACCTGTCCAGCGAGCCCGCGATGTCGGGCCCCCCGAGGCCAAACCGTCCATTGGATCGGCTGCCGGCGCTGCCTTTCTAACTAAGGGAAACAAGCAGTGGAGCCTTGCGGCTTCACTGCCAGTTTCCTACTGCGCACGCACCAGTGGCACGGCGCTCTGTGAATGGCCCCGTGGTTTTCTGGGACACACACAGTTCCCAGAAGTCAACGGGGCCGCTCACCAAGGAGCAGGACACGCCGCGGAATAGGAAGAGGCAGATTAGGAAGACTGCCTAGCAACAAGGGTTTCAGGTAAGTTTAAAAAAAAATATTTTTTTTTTTTTAATTTTTTTTATGATTTTTGATGCTATTTTTTATTTTAGGGTGGCCCTCCACTTTAATTGAACAAGCTGAAGTTAGAAGCTGATTGGCTACCATGCACAGTTGCACCAGATTCTGAGTGCACCAGTTTAAGTAAATCTCCCCCCATGTGCTTACTATGAGGAGCAGAGAATTTGGAGCAGCTCTTCATAGTAACCAATCGGCTTCTTACTTCAGCTCATTTGGTTAAGCTACGAAAATGAAAGCTAGAAACTGGTTGCCATGCACAGTTTCCATACTCCAGTCTTCCTAAATCCCCCTCAGTGTATAGTATTATTTATATATACTATATATCTGTATATTTCCTTTTTTTATGTTTTAGACTTAAAAACTAAGATGCATTTTTCTTTAGTCAGTTAATATATTGCATATGAATATTTCCATGTCCAGAGAGCAGGTGGACCTTTTAGGAATAGCCTTTTAGGAAAAGCCTCAGCTGCAATCCCAGTATAAAAAGCCTGAGTGCTCTCACACTGGGGCGCTGCGCTGGCAGGGCATCACAAAAAGTCCTGCCAGCAGCTTCTTTGCAGCGGTGGAGGAGTGGTGAATACACCGCTCCTCCACCGCTCCTGCCCATTGAAATCGATGGGCAGCGCTGCCGAACCGCCGGCAAAGCGGCGCTTTCAGTATGAAAGGGCTCTCAAAGTGTACATATCAACACAACTACTTTGTGTATCCAGATGGATTATATCTTATTTTTTTCATGGCAAATTGGGCTTTCATTTAGTTGTTAATGGTAATAGATATCTCCTGATTTTTATTTTTTTTTATTTTATAATCTAAGGAAAACTGTCCCAAAATAGTAAAAAATATATATTTTTTAAATATAATTGTATATTTCTTGCTACCACCATAACCTACCACCCAAGAACAACCCAAAATAAACTCTCCTGCTCCTGACGATCGCAGCAATACCACGTATGTGTATGTTGCTGTATGTACCTGTAGTACAGCCCAGAAAAAATAGTGCGCATTTTGCTTTTTTATTTTTTATATTCTTATTTATTTTTTAATCCTTTTTTATCCTACATATAACACACTGCAACTGATCCTAATTAAAAAAAATAAATATTGCTGTCCAAAAAATAACCCTGACCTTAGCACTAACCCTTTTAGCGTGGAGGTGTTGAAGTCCTCTAAAGTCCTGTAGTATTAAATGGTTTTTAAAGCTAAATTCAGCTTCTGCACCATTTTGCATGTTAAGCCTGCCATAGACGGAAAAAAATGCTTGATTCCCCCATCCAATAGCTGCTAGCAATAATTGCATTTAAATCCTACAGGCTGGTTGTACCCAAGTTGATCGATTTGATCAGCTTAGGTGCATTCAGCCTGCCTATACATGGTTCGAATCTCGGCTAGTCCCTGCTGAACCAGACAAGATTGGAACCATCTATGGCTGGCTTTACACCTGTATTTAAGATGTACCATGTAACATGGCGCAAATTCCCCCACTGCCCCTCACACATGACAGCCTGCAGGGTTTCTATCCCACCCCCCAACGCAGGCGCTGTCACTTTCAAATTTTTCATGCCTGTGCTCAAAGGGAGGCTTTTACAGGTAAATGCCAGGCTTAAAATATGTTAAATGCATGTATAAACTAATGTGAAGATTGTTGTTGAAATCAATGGTGTACACAGGGTCTCATTAATGTAAATAGCAACTTGCTTTCTATTTATGGTTTAAAGGATCTGCGGGCCACGCTGTGGTGAAATACCTGAGAAAGACATTGACTGGGGAAAGCGATGTGTGGACAAGTTTGACATCATTGGGATAATTGGAGAAGGCACCTATGGACAAGTGTACAAAGCCAGAGATAAAGACACTGGTATGACTGCCTACTGTTCTATATCTGCAACACTTCAGACTACTCTTGAGACTTATGTATATGAAAATAATAATTTTAAATTATTTGAATTCAACAAAAGTGAAGTGAGGGATGGATTTGATCTAGTAGTAGCACCATATTCCTTTGTACACTTTGTAGCTGATAAGCAAGCAATAATAATATTGGGGTAGATTTTGGCAGAGGTTCATTTTTAAAGCATTTTCATCTTTTTTAATTGCCATGATAGTGGCAATAATATAAAAAAATACTAATATACATGTACTTCATATACAGAAACGTTTTTTTTTAAACCCTTATGCCCTGTACACACGATAGGATTTTCCGACAACAAATGTTGGATGCGAGTTTGTTGTCGGAAAGTCCAACCGTGTGTATGCTCCATAGAACATTTTGTTGTCGGAATTCCTGCCAACAAATGTTTTAGGCTCCTTTCACACTGGGGCGGTTTGCAGGCGTTATTGCGCTAAAAATAGCGCCTGCAAACCGACCCAAAACTTCCGCTGCTGTTTCTCCAGTGTGAAAGCCCGAGGGCTTTCACACTGAAGTGGTGCGCTGGCAGGAGAGAAAAAAAACTCCTGCAAACAGCATCTTTGGAGCGGTGAAGGAGCGGTGTATTCACCGCTCCTGCCCATTGAAATCAATGGGGCAGCGCGGCTATACCGCAGCTGTAGCGGCGATATGGGAGCGGTTTTAACCCTTTTTCGGCCGCCAGCGGGGGTTAAAACCTTACCGCTAGCGGCCGAATACCGCCGCAAAAACTACGGTAAAGCGGCGCTAAAAATAGCGCCTTTTACCGCCATCGCCCCAGTGTGAAAGGTGCCTTAGAGCAGGTTCTCAAATTTTCTGGCAACAAAACTTGTCAGAAATTCTGAGCGTGTGTAAACTATTCTGACACACAAAAGTCCACGCATGCTCGGAATCAAGCAGAAGAGCCGCACTGGCACTTCATTTTTCTCGGCTCGCTGTACATGTTGTACGTCACCGCGTTCTTGACGTTCAGAATTTCCGACATCATTTGTGTGACCATGTGTATGCAAGACAAGTTTGAGCCAACATCCTTCGGAAAAAAATCCACAGTTTTGTTGTCGGAAAATCCTATCGTGTGTACAGGGCATTACACTGCTACCCTTCTCTCCATTTTTCAATGGTCAGAACATTTTTGAAAATTTACACTTTTTTTTTTTTGTTTTTTACATACAGCTCCCAAACCATATCTTTTCTGAAAGCACAGGACAATAGAATAAATTGTTTGTACTGTTGATTCTGTAGGTCCCATGAGAGTAGCTCAAATATTTTTGATAAAAATACACCTGAATCGAGCATACAAACCCAACATAACTTACAAAGTTCTTGCCAAATGTAAAAGATAAAACTTAAAACTGTATGGCGTTAATAAATAACCAAAATTTATACATCTTGAAGTGGCTAAAAAGTCAGTTGTGAATGACAGAAAGCATTGTGTAGTTGCTGTTTTCCTTAGGCTTACATTTTCATCTGTTTCTATCACTAAGCAGCTTTTCCTGCTGACAGACCAAGGTACCATGATGACACCAACAGCATGATCCAATAATTAGGAGTGGCTGAGAGATACTGTGATGATGTCAGAGTCATGATAGGCATTTGTAATGCTAGAAGAAAAAGCTCTGCTGCATCTAATGGTCAAATTAAATGGCTATGATAAAACCCTCTTAGCCAGCTCTAGATGTTAAAGTCCACTTGAACTGAAAAAGCAAGGGTTTGATTTGTAGTAAGGAAGTTTTAGAAATGTCAATAGTGTCTAAGCAGTAATCCACCTTTTTGAAAACATTGGTGCAATTTCTGATATGTGAGGGTGCTTCTGTGCCAACAGCCTCTTAGCTGTATATGTGTGGGTTAAGGCCCTTTTCACACGGGCGCTTCCGCTAAGCGTAATCCGCTTGCTCAGCAGAGGATCTCTCCGCTTATCCCCCCCAAGCAGGCGGATGACACGCCTCTGACACGGGCACAGTCCCACTCCCTTCTATGGGGCAATCGAATGGAAACAGCCTGTCTGTTTTCCATCCGATTCGATAAGCTGGACGGATGGGGAATAGGACTACTATCCGTCTGTTTTTGGCAGAACGGATGGCGGAAGGTGTCAGCGGGTTACATCCGCTGCTCCATAGAACAGACTGGAAGGTCCGATCAGGTTTGCTTGAAAAACTGACAGGCGGACCTAATCGAACAGCATGTGTGAAAGGGGTATAAGGCACCGTGGCCTCTGATTTATACAGGAGAACTTGTAAATTGACTGCTGCTCACTGTTTTCCTTTCCGGAGGCTCTGACATGAGGAATCAAAGCTCTGCCTCTACCAAGGTGGCCACCTTCACACATACAGTGCAGAACTATACGTGCTAGAAACAGGGAAGGGTCAGCTGCAAAAGCAACACGGGCAACACTGATGACTAATCCTTTGCCCTCTGACTACTTTTTTTTGGGTACAGAACAGCTTCTAGAGTTCCTTTTTAACTATGGGTCTGCTTTAAGTCATTGTATTGAAATAAACACCCATGTAATGTAGATAATGCTTATATCTTCAAAACATGAATATCCATCAATTGTTAGATTCTCATTGTTGAGGATGGGATACAAAAAAAAAAAACAAGTTTTCCAAATACCAGCAGAGATTAAATTTGTACTTACTGCACTCTAAAATTAAAAATAAGAGTATATATCATCTAGAATGATGCTTCCTAATCTTTTTCATGTTAGGTAATGCTTCTTAAACACTGCTGAGTAATAAGGAGGCTGTCATTGCTCACTGTTTTTATGTAAATGGCAGTTGCTTGGCCAAAATACTTTAAGATGTTTGCCAGAACCTCTGAGCTACAGAATTGCTCCAGGTCAGTGATTTTACCACTTGAGCTCTCGAAAGTTTTACCCCTTTCATGACCAGGACATTTTTTTTGCTATTTTGTAGTGCGCTACTTAAACTGGTAATTGTGTGGTCATGCAACGCTGTACCCGGATGAAATTTTATATCATATTTTTTTCACACAAATAGAGCTTTCTTTTGGTGGTATTTGATCACCACTGGGTTTTTTGCAATGTAAACGAAAAGAATAGATTTTTTTTTTTTTTTTTTTTTTTTACTCTGCTACAAAACTTAATTTCTTTATCTTACATCATGGGACACAGAGCTTAAGTAATAACGTAATGAGTATATAGGCACCTTCAGGTGATGGACACTGGTATACCCAATCCAGGAAGTTCACTCCCTATATAACCCCTCCTCCTGCCAGGAGTACTTCCGTTTTTTTTGCCAGTGTCTAAGGTGTTGGTCACGAGTGAAGATGTACTCTGAGGAGCTCCAGGAGGGATCCTTGCGGGATTTAAATAGCCTCCATAGACCTGATCCATCCAAAGTGCCACTGAGGCCAAAGTGGATGGTACCCGGGCCTCGTATACGAAGCATGAGGTTTTGCCTGCAATGCCTCTTTGAGGGCTGGACCTCGGGACCCAGGACTTTGGTCATGCTACATTACCCAAAAAGCTTTTCCTTGCGGGGTGCTTTTACAGGTCCAAGGGAGTGGAACCCCGATAAAAAGGGACCCGGTCCTTGAAGGTTTACTAAACGCAGCCCGCCTTGATGGGTTAATGTTGGATTGACTGTTAAATCAGCAAATCCTGAGGCGGGGATAAGGTAAGGTAAGGGAAGAAACTTAGGAACTAAAAAGTCCACCTATGAATTCTTCTTTAACCGCTTCCCGACCGCCCACTGTATATTGACGTCCTGTTTTTTAAAGATGGATATCTCGGTAACGGCAGCAGCTGCTGCCACAACCGAGGTATCCATCTTTAGGGCCGGCGATTCTGCACACGATAATGGTGGTCTATGCGGCGGGTTCGCCGCGAGATCACCGTTATCGGCGGCGGGAGAGGTGCCACCCCCCCTCCCGCCGCTCTCCCGCACCCTCCGCCGCTTACCGGAGCCGTCGGTAACGGCGGAGGCGATCGGGTCCTTTCACTGCTGAGGTACTGAGACGAGTGAGGCCAAGATGGCCCCCACCCGTCTCTATACCATGTGACGGCCGGAGCGACGTCATTACGACGGCTCCGCCCACTTCTCTTAAAGGCACAATTTATTTTGTGTCATTTTTTTAAACGACTTTTTTTTTTTTTTTTTTTGCATTATAGTCTAAATATGAGATCTGAGGACTTTTTGACCCCAGATCTCATATTTAAGAGGACCTGTCATGCTTTTTTCTATTACAAGGGATGTTTACATTCCTTGTAATAGGAATAAAAGTGATCCAAATTTTTTTTTTTTAAAAAACAGTGAAAAAATAAATAAAATAAAGTAAAATAAATAATTAAAAAAAAAAAAAATTTTTTTAAAGCGCCCTGTCCCGACGAGCTCGCGCGCAGAAGCGAACGCATACGTGAGTAGCGCCCGCATATGAAAACGGTGGTCAAACCACACATGTGAGGTATCGCCGCGACCGGTAGAGTGAGAGCAATAATTCTAGCCCTAGACCTCCTCTGTAACGCAAAACATGCAATCTGTAGAATTTTTTAAACGTCGCCTATGGAGATTTTTAAGGGTAAAAGTTTGACGCCATTCCACGAGCGGGCGCAATTTTAAAGCGTGACATGATGGGTATCAATTTACTTGGCGTAACATTATATTTCACAATATAAAAAAAAATTGGGCTAACTTTACTGTTGTCTTATTTTTTTTTTCAAAAAAGTGAATTTTTTCCAAAAAAAGTGCGCTTAGAAGACCGCTGCGCAAATACGGTGCAAAAAAAAGTATTGCAATGACCGCCATTTTATTCTCTAGGGTGTTAGAAAAAAAACAATATATAATGTTTGGGGGTTCTAAGTAATTTTCTAGCAAAAAAACCTGTTTTAAACTCTTAAACACCTAAAATCCAAAACGAGGCTGGTTTTGAAGTGGTTAAAGTGGATGTAAACCCAATGTCATCCTTTATAAATTACTGCCATAGGGGTTATCTATAAGGATATACATGCCTCCTGCATGTATCTTTACCTGTCAAATGTCTCCCCTCTGTCTGTTATGAGACCCGAAAAACTGCAGATTCTGTGGGTAGATCTGTTGTCTGGAGCTCAGTGGGTGGAGTCGTGATGTCAGTAGACTCCCCGCCCACCTCTACACTCCCCTTGTCAATATGCATTTTCTCCTGTGTATTTCTTACACTGAACTTCTGCTATGATCTCTAACATCCAGTGAAAAGACATGAAAGTAACCACATCATGCTGAGGTGTGGAACAGCCAATCCTTGCAGAGCTGCTGAAGAAAGAAGTGGGGGTGGGAATTAAAAAATAATGCATGTCTTAGGCTACTGCACAAGATATGTAAATCACCTGTCACTCACAGCAAGGGGGAGGATTTGACAAAGTTTTTCTCTGTCAAGTTTTATCTCACTGAACAATAAAAGGGTATTTCTTAGAGCTGGATTAACTCTTTGTGGCAAAACTGGGCTCAAATGATAGGAAATCTTATACTCTACATTATGACATAAAAAAAAAATTGCTTTGCCATAGATGCCTTTAAAGATTCAATTCACCAGGCATCCCGCCTTATGCTTATGCTAGTACACATGCGTAGAATCCTGTGGTTAAAAAATTGGTCAGCCGAAGCATCATGAAAAAAGCTCCTAACTGGCTTTCCTTTTCATGGGGATCAGCTATTTGGGGATGATTTGGACAAATACATCCAAAAAAATTTTTAGTGGGAAAAGTACTCTTTTTGCCAGTCAAAAAAAAGCATAAACACCCTTCATTTGAACAGGATCTTTCTCCTGTGCCAGGGGCTTCCGCCTCTAGGCAGTGGCGATGGCCTCTGCCGTCAGACTCTAGAGGAAAACCTCAGGGTCAGGCCCAGGCTCAAAAGAAGTCCTGGGGCCGGAAACCTGCAAAGCAGAATCCTAAATCCTCATTATGAAGAGGCGCCCCCCTTGCCAGGGTGGGGGGAAGACTTCTGCAGTTTTCAGAAGTCTGGCAAGAGGAAATTCAGGACAGAGGGGTCATCTCCACGGTAACTCTGGGGTACAAGCTGGAGTTTCGGGACTTTTCACCGTCTCGTTTCCTGAGGTCAAACGTTCCCAAAGATCCAGGGAAAAGGCAATCTCTGTTTCGGGCACTAGACTGATTAATGGCTCAGGGGGTGATCATACAGATCCCACAGTAGAGCAGGGTTTCAGGTTTTATTCAAACCTCTTTACAGTACCAAAACCGAATGGAGATGTCAGACCCATTCTAGATCTAAAAAAATCTAAAAAAAAAATGTCAGTCCCTGAAGATCCGCTCCTTTCGCATGGAGTCGATCAGGTCAGTGGTTTCTATCCCTCCATTCGCCTTTGCATGAGGTTGCTAGGAAAGGACGGTGGCTCCATTCAAAGCGGTTCCCTATGCCCAGTTACCATTCAAGACTGTGACAAAACAGTATCCTGTCTGCTTGGAACAAAACAATTCAAGCTTTAGACTTGCCAATGCGGCTGTCCCCAAGGGTGTCCCAAAGCCTCAGTTGGTGGTTACTAACCCAGAATCTGCTGAAAGGAAAATCCTTCAGACCTGTTATCTGGAAAGTGGTAATAATGACAGATGCCAGCCTTTTAGGCTGGGGAGCAGTACTAGAGAAGACAACTGTCCAAGGACAGTGGTCAAGAGCCGAAAGAACCTTGCCCATCAATATCCTAGAGCAGCCTTTCTCAACCAGTGTGCCGCGGCACACTGGTGTGCCGTCAGAGGTTCTCAGGTGTGCCGCGGGATCAGGGGAGAGAAGGGCTGTCAGATGAGCCCGATCTCCCGATCCCCTGCCGAACTGAACATCGGCACTGTGAGAAGCTCCGTCAACCTCAGCAAAGTGAAAGTAAAGTGCAGGGGAGTGTGCTGTGCTCTCTGCTTCCCCCTACAGTGCAGTACCCGACTGAATGAGGAAACTGGAAAGGTACTGTGCTAGAAGCTAGATTTGTTTTAAAAGGGCTTTATACATGTGTCTGCGTGCGTGCATGTGAGTGTCTGACTGTCTGTGTGTGCATGTGTGTACATGTGTCTGTATGTGTGTGTGTACATGTGTACATATGTGTGTGTGTGTGTACATGTGTCTGTATGTGCATGAGCATGTGAGTGTCTGTATGTGTGTGTGTACGTCTGTATGTGTGTTTGTACATGTGTGTGTGTGTGTGCATGTGTCTGTGTGCATGTGTCTGAATGTGTGTGTGCATGTGTCTGTATGTGTGTGTGTGCATGTGTCTGTATGTGTGTCTGTATGTGTGTGTGCATGTGTCTGTATGTGTGTGTGCATGTGTCTGTATGTGTGTGTGCATGTGTCTGTATGTGTGTGTGCATGTGTCTGTATGTGTGTGTGCATGTGTCTGTATGTGTGTGTATGTGCATGTGTCTGTATGTGTGTGTCTATGTGTGTGTGCGCATGTGTCTGTATGTGCGTGAGCATGTGAGTGTCTATATGTGTGTGTGTGTGTGTGTGTGCATGTGAGTGTCTGTCTGTATGTGTGTTTGTACATGTGTGTGTGCATGTGTCTGTATGTGTGTGCATGTGTCTGTATGTGTCTGCATGTGTCTGCATGTGTCTGCATGTGTGTGCACGTGTCTGCATGTGTGTGTGCACGTGTCTGCATGTGTGTGTGTGTGCACGTGTCTGCATGTGTGTGTGTGTGTGTGCACGTGTCTGCATGTGTGTGTGTGTGCACGTGTCTGCATGTGTGTGTGTGTGCACGTGTCTGCATGTGTGTGTGTGTGCACGTGTCTGCATGTGTGTGTGCACGTGTCTGCATGTGTGTGTGCACGTGTCTGCATGTGTGTGTGCACGTGTCTGCATGTGTGTGTGCACGTGTCTGCATGTGCGTGTGTACAAGTGTCTGTATGCCTGTGTGCACATGTATGTGTCTGTATATGTGTGTGTGTGTATATATCTTACTTTTAATCCAGACACCCCCCGCTCCATTCCTGTACCATCAGAACTGCTTTTGTAGGTCTTGTTTGTGATAGCAGCAAGGACTGCTTCTCCTCTGAAAAGCAACCCATGCACAGATCGCTTGTCAGAGGCATTTGACAGACGGTAAAGAGGCATTATGTTGCCTCCTCACCACCTGTTTTAATGCAGCATCACTACACCGCAACCGTGCAATGAACACAGTTGCAGGGTAGTTGCAGTGCAGCCCCATTCACCCTGGGTATACCTCCAGCTGCAGCCACAGCATGTGTACACCCCCAGCTGCTGTCTCTGCAGCTAAAGGGGAAGAAGTTGGGGGTGGTAAAAACAGCTTAACCATGTGCTTTTACCACCCCTCCAACCTGACATGTGAACAAGCCCTTGGTTCACATCTGTGTGGCTGCGTGC